>JAYMSZ010003017.1:0-11142 GCA_036897665.1 Pelargonium citronellum
CATACTCAACGGCCCCAGCTCCATTTCCGACTACTTCAAGCCCAAATCAACAGGTACAACAACAACAACAATTCATGTATCCATCTGTTCTGTAAATTTTGCTTCAATACAAGTTTCGATGGTATCGTTTTAAATGTCGTTGATTTTAGGGGTGGACGTTGATGGTTTAAGCCTGAAGGAAGCCTATTTCAGGGGCAGAAAGTTGCAAGGAGCAACCATTCCTCTTCCAGACGGATACTCTGGTATATTCTTTGATTTTTTTCTGATTTTTTGTCATATTATATTGGTTGTACTTGTAGTTTGATGAATAATTCCAACTGGCAACATTGTCTCTGTAATAAGAAACTGTAGTCTGTAGCTGAAATGTTCAAACTAGCGAAATTCTTTTTAATGAAAAGTGGGCTAAATGGTTACAGACCCCTGGTCTTAGGATTATAGAGTTGGCTCCTGGTATGGATTTTCAGTTGTGCCGATTGCTGGACTTTCAATTTTTTTAAATTCAGTACATGTAACCTGCTATAGCAAGTAAAGACCAGCCACGTCAGCTTTCTTGCCACGTAGACCATCAACGTCACTCTTCACTCTCCACCATGGCATACGAAACGACGCCGTAATAGGTTACTGGATCCACGAAAGTCCAGGAGGTCTGGAACCAGTTTTCAAAAGCTTCACCTGCCTAATGTTCCTATTGGAAGGAGCTATCTGAGATAGCCAATGCAGAATATTTAGAAGAACTATCTAACATTTGGCACCGATCCATAGTAGTTTTCTGTGCGGTTAAGAGGCTCTCGCCTAGACAAAGGTGTTCTCAGTAGAAGGGATTAGGTTGTTCATTTCATTCATTTATCTACACAGATGGTTTCTGTTTGTATTGTTTGTTTGTTGTGATTTCTTTAAAAGGTTATGTGTTGTAACTGTTAAGATGTTCTGCAATCCTCTTTTGGATGTTAGTATTTTTGTCTGATAACTTTTATGCAGGACTCGTCTTGGGAAAGAAGAGTTTGAGTAAGAAGAAAGCTTCAGAGATGTCTGAAAAGAGCTCAGATAGCTGGGAAACAAGAGCGAAATTCAAGAACATGACATACTGGAATCATGACAGTCTTCCTTCACAAGACGATGCTGTCTTGCGTTCTTTTCACTGGTTTTCTGTCGCAAAATCAGTAAGTTTCTTCTTGACTCCTCGTGTGTATCATTATCTACTTCATAACCATACTAGTATTAATGGGATCAAATAAATAGGGTAAAGAATTGATAGTTTTGCTCTTGAAATTAAATAGATACAAGACACTTCCAATCAGGGTGTACCTAAGCCTATGGATTTCATGTTGTTTTTTTCTACAATTAACATGTGCTTATATTAGGTAACATCAGCTCTTGTTCATTTATCTTACATGGGGTTTTTGTTTGACTGCAGCTTCACAAGCCAGCAACAGCTGAAGATTTGATTTCTGCATCTAATGCACTAGAGAAATGCTGATAGACTAAGCTTACTAACAAATGCATATAGCATTGGGCAAAGAATAAAATTGCCAGTTCTTTTTCTAATGATTTAGATGTTTGTTTTACAAACCAAATTTGCTTTCTCCTTCTGTATTTCCACATGTATGTGATGAATTAACATTCTGATTGGTTTACCTGGAATGAATACAAGTTTCTACCTTGAAAGTAGCTTATCTTGTGGGTAAATGTTGGAGTTGTAAAGATCATCATACTGTTCCCATTCAGGAGTTTCATGACAAATTGATGATGTGTGTCTAAAATGATAAGCATATGCTCATGTTAAAACTCTCTTATGCACTGAGTGGGTCAGCACACTCGTAGTTGACAACTTTAAGCCGTTTTACCACATTCAGACTAATCTTCATTCAAGAATGTTCGCAATTAAAGCCTTCACCTCTCTTCATGGGTGTGTTGAGTGGGGATCGAACGCAAGCGCTCTTCCCACTCATGCAGCCTATGTTGCCAACTGCACCACTACCCTTGGGTTCTCTTATGCACTCTTTTATTAGTGGTTTAGTTATCATGTTAAACCTGTGATGTTTCGTGTTGGTGTAAGGCTATACAATGCAACTTTCAGCACGACTAGCACACACGCATTGTCAGCTTTACTCATCTTTCAACCAAAGTTAGCAGAGAAATAATGGTTGAATGGAATAAAGCAACATGCCCTCCAAATCCATTTCAATCGTCAATGCAGCATCTAGTTTCTTTTCTTTCTGCCTATTCTACTTTATCTTTAAATTTGAATCTGATGCCTTCTCATACTATTTTAAACCTATAAAATATTGGGACGTTATTATCTCTTTCTCATTATGGAATCAAATTGTGATGCAGAAAAGGGAAAAGAAAAATACAAAGATAGCTCAACATAAAATGAGTAATGACCCAAATGTTCATAAAATGCTACTAAAGTAACAAATTTGACACAACCATGCTATAAAAACATCACTAGCTAGCTAGAAGAAAGTGAAGCTCCAAAAGCCATGGGAACTGGGTGGTCACAAGAGGAGGCTTCAGGGTCTCCAGCTACTGAACAAACAAAAACAACAGTGTCACCAACTTTTGGCACGACGACAACCAAGCCCAGAGAAGAAACGACACAAGTAAAACAGCACGAAACCAGAGCAAACCCAGCCGAAAAGAGAGCACAAGTAATAGAACTTCCGCATAATTATGAAGCCATTGCAAAAGATGCAGACTCACCTGTTGACAAATCCACTGCAGACAAGCTGTACAATCAGCTTCATGCTGGAATACTCCTGAACAAAAAGAGACAGGCAAGTTAAACATTTACCACAGAATTTGCATGAATTTAACGCTTTTGTTATGCAATGCTTAGTTTATTTAACTTCTCTAAAAGATCATTGATTGAACTTCAAGTGAACTCCAGAACCTTGCATAACCAAATATTGTCGCTACTGCAGAAGTACTGGGTTGACAACAAGTCGAACAAGAACTGTTTTATGTTGTTCGCAAGGGATCTCTTAATTACTTGGGCTGAAGACAACCGCTTCTGGCACTGGCCATACCTAAAAGAAACAAGGTACCTAATACGGATATCAAGCTATGTGAAACAAATTATTTTATCTATTACGGATAGTGAACATCTCTAAATTTTGCAGTGAAACGTTTATTGATGTGGCTGAATTGCTAAATGTGTGTTGGCTTGAAGTGCATGGAAGATTTGACATGAAAAAGCTCTCACCAAACACTTTGTATGAAGTTCGTTTTGTGATAATGATCGATGATCCTGCTTATGGGTGGGAATTTCCAGTGAATTTCAGACTCACTCTTCCAGATGGAAGCAAGCAAGAACACAAAGAAAGTTTAAAGGAAAAGCCAAGAGGACAATGGATAGAGATCCCGGTGGGGGAATTTAGAACATCAGCAGCCACTGCGGGGGAAATAGAGATATCTATGTATGAATATGAAGGTGGGAAATGGAAGAAAGGGCTTGTTATCAAAGGTGCAATCATTGAGCCAAAGAACCAAGTCTCAGAATAGTCAACAATTTTAAGTAAATATGCAAGGCTGTGTAACAAGTAATAAGAATAAACTACTTGCAGAGCTATCTTCAAAATTATTATTGCAATAGAAAACCAAAGTTCCTTCCTAATTTTAGTTGCAAACTTCAGTCCGTGCAAATATATTTGAATTACCAAGTTTCGAAGCAATGACTTGTAACTACGAATAAGTTCATCAGCTTTGCAGCACTAACTTGCAAAAATTCAGACATATTCCAATTTGATGATGTTATCCATGTCTTTTTTTTTTCTTTTAAATTCTCCTTGCAAGAATGTGCAAGTAGTATTTCATTCAGAAGGATCATGCTAGGAAATTAAAGTATAGGGAGCCCACCACATGATAAGTTCATAAATCGTACACAACCACACATCAAGTAAAACGAATGTTCAGTCACCTTGCAATTGCATAACCGTCCACAATCTAGGAAAATGCTCAAATCCGAACCAATAAATCAATCCTTTTTGAAACACAGCAATATCCAAAGTAGATCTAATAAATACCAGGACAAAAGGTTCACACTTCACAGAAATAATCACAAATGTATAACAAATATATTCTCGGTTGACGTAGGTATAGATGCAATTTATATGCTGATGCAGTAATTTCATCAGTGGGTGATAAATAACTGAAATTCATATATATGTGCGCGTGCGCGCACACACAGAGCAACATTAATCTTTTCCTCCATCATCATCATCATAGATTCTCAAAACCACTACAGGTTTGACTTTTATCTTCAATTTCCTGTTCTTTAGCATGCTTCTCCATAATTGATATTCGGATACTTAATGTTCTTAGGGTTGCTGTAACACAGCTATACAAAAAGATCACAATGGTTGTAGATCTTTTTTGTTGAAACTTTTGAAAATTCCTTCTATTAATTTATATACGTTGGAAAACTAGACTTTATAAGATGGGTATTATAACACAAGCCTCTATCCATTTCACAATATTTCAAGAACTCCTGAATAATTTGGATCGAAGGAAAAACATAGAATCCTTAAGACTGGTCTATATAGGTATCATGGAAGTCTTGAGAAACGTTATATTGACAGAAATCATAAGTGAAAAGCTATACTCATTACTGTTAAACTTTACTCAAATCCAAAATCCTAAGTTATTAGGTGGATGACATCAAGTTGTGTCAAACTTCACATTCAAATATACCTATTACTAAACCAGCTCTGATAATATTAAAGTTCAAACCTAAATTGTTAGGTGGTGGGCCCAAGTAGTATATCAAGTGGTATCAAATTTCACATTCTTTCAATGTGGAATACTTCAACAATTACAATGAAAGTCACTCCAACCATTCTGCATCTCTAAACCGAGTCAAGGAAATAAAGCTGTCTTCTCAATGGCCTTATAATGATTCATTTTTAATTAAAATAGGTAAGATTATGAATAGTAAATGGAAAAGGTCATCTTGAAATATCATCTTTATTGAGATTGTTAGGACTAGATGAGATAGTCCAAATACATATCCCCATAATACATGTTTCTTCTGTATTAGAATACACAAATAAGAGATTTGAAGCATGACTTCCAGTTAAATGAAGAAAAATAAAATCAAAGAGTGCTAAGCAAAATAGTAACAGTTTAGGGTACAGTATAAAGCACCTGCTTGCTGCAGAGATCATTCTACCCAGCAATATGAATGAATTGGCATATCAAAGGTCAGTACGGTAATTTTCGGGCTTAAACCACAGCGAGAAATCAATTCCTTTACTCTTCAGTGTCTCCGTTGCGGGTGCAATTCTCTCCAAAAGCTACATTGCACATTAATAAATTAGACTTATCTTCACACTATAGAGTAATTATATGAGAAACATAACATCCTGCTAGGATGTTCTCATTCAACTTACTTTGTTTTCCTTGCACGGTAGAAACAACAAAAACAAATGTACAAATATTGCATCACGATCATTGCAAGTTATTATTTCCTTACATCTAATTTTAGATTATTTTGTCAATGTCAAGAAAAATGATGAAAAGTCATCGAATCATCATGAACTGTTAACAACGAAGCAAGTTCACCATCAGCCATGTTTGACAGTAACCATTGTAACATATTGGTGGAATAATGGTTGACCAGTCAAACATGTTCACATGTAGTGATAAATAATAGATAATGATACAGGAATATTGCTTTATTACACAATAACAATTCCTTGTTATAGAACATGATCAATTTGGCACCTAGAACGATCCAGCAAAAACAGAAACATGTTTGAATAATGCATACAATAGTAACTCCACAGGTTCATATCATTATACTGCCTACAGTTCCATAATTGGTTTGCATCATGCTGTAAACAGCACAATTGCTTTCACCTAAAACAAAAGCTAGATGTTTAGTAACTTTTTTCACAATTTTGGTATAATGAAGAGCCCGTCTTCTGTAACATGCCACAGCACTGACTGCATAGATATTGACAGTAAAATACTGAATCTTAACTGAGCTGTCTACTAACCAGAAAGGACTACATCGTCAGGAAGTTATGACTACAGTATATAAGTCCTTCCCATGTCACAGGTGCAACAAGAGATGCATCAATCAGGGGTATGAAATTATAAGATATGTTGACTCAGGAAATTTGATAAAGTAAAGCTTCCATGTCAGCAGTCTAAGACCCAGTTTCATGTAGGCATGAGAGAGAGAGAGAGAAGCCTTAATTGACATGCAATTTCCACATAGATATTGAAAAGGGATTGGAATTCACTAACTTTTGCATGGATTGCACCATTAGATACCAGAACAGATCTATCGAATACACAAAAATTTCCACCATCCATGCGAGTAACTGTTCCGCCAGCTTCTTCAACTATCTGTTCAAGAATGGATGATACAAATTCAATAATAATTTGAAACACATATTGAGCAACCAATTTCCTTTAAAAAATCATTTCTTTGGGGAGAAGTGAGATCTGCGATCATCATATATCTTGATACATACTGTTGCAAGCTTTCTCTTGCAGAGATTATCAATAACAAAGATAAATTTATTTTTTTAAAAAAAAAAGCATTTAATGACCTCATGCTTTTATGAGAGCCCCAAGATTTTGGTGATTATGTTGGGATTGGAGACTGTCTAGTTATTAGAATATTAGGTGAAGTCTTAATGTTTGATGCTGAGTGGTAAGGAATGGGTTGCTGAATATCCTATCAGATACACTTAGGATGCTTGTATTCTGTATAATGCGGCCTGCTTTGCTTCAAAAACTATTTTTCTAATAATAAAATATTGTCTGAAAAATTAACCCTGAACATAGTCAGCTACGGTTGCAGGTAAGATTGCTGAAAAGACATCATGTCATTATCTTATACACTGTTCTGTTCCAGGAGAAGTTTGATCTATGAGGAAGATGTCTAGAAGAGAGCTGGATTTACTGATGTAAAAGGAGGAAAGATTTGAGTAGCATATTAATTGGGTACTCTTTAGAATACTCCCCAGTGTTTGATAAGGTACCTGGGTCCTGGGGCCAACAGGTGCACATTTGGAAGTGTAAAACTCTTATTGTTTGAGTTGCACATTTTTTCTTAAGGTTGTTTCCACATTTCTATTTCTCACTAGCTCTCGTTCCTCATTGGACACGTCATAAAACTTGAGTTTAAGAGGT
The DNA here is from genome assembly GCA_036897665.1 of Pelargonium citronellum. Classification (NCBI taxonomy): domain Eukaryota; kingdom Viridiplantae; phylum Streptophyta; class Magnoliopsida; order Geraniales; family Geraniaceae; genus Pelargonium; species Pelargonium citronellum. The sequence goes on from JAYMSZ010003017.1 coordinate 7,147, forward strand.
TAGTTTGTTTGTTTATATTTTGGGTTCTCACCTGTATGCTTCCCTTCAACATGAGATGCACCTCTTTTTCTAGAATATTTAATGTTATCAAAGAGAAAATAATCATCAACTTTAAGAGAATGCTGCAAATGTTAGCAAAACCATCATCACTAGTAACATTACCAAAACACCAGCAGCCATGTCCCAAGGCTTAAGCCGATACTCCCAGTATGCTTCTACAATACCCAGAGCCACATGACACATGTCAACTGCAGCAGCACCTAGCCTTCTCACACCCTAAACAGTACGAGAGAGAGTTAATGAGGTGCAATACTACCAACAGCATTCTGATGGAAAATTTGAGATTATTACCCTGCTGACATCAGTAAATTCTTTGAATAAATCTATGTTGGTAGACCAAGCATCATCATGGTCATACCCGAAGCCAGTAACTAGAAGAGATCGCTCCACCTAAAGACGAGTGGAAGAAATTCGGCATTTAGAAACAGAAATATTCAAATTACATATTAAATGTCAGGGTCCACACATCACCTAATATAATTAAATAATTTATTGTCTACCATGAGGAATAAGAGAAGTTGTACGGCAACAAAATGAAATCTTACTGAGATAAAATTAACTCAAAAAGAAGTTAATACAAGACTCATTTTTAGCAGGTGCCTTGAAGCAAGGATAGATATCATAAAAAGAACACTCTTTTTCATGGGCAATGCCCTAGATATTGTTAAAGCAGATTCTGAACAAGTCACATATATTTTGTATCACCTCCAAATTGCAAAAGGTCTTTTGTCAAAAACCATGCACACACCATTATCACAAGAAACTGATGGAAGGATGACTGGAGCCAGACATGGGAAAACTAAAAAGATGTAAACTTTAGGTATAACAATAAGACTCCCAATAATTTACCTGATCAGCTTGACTAACGTGAATTTTTTGGCCATTGCAAAATGCACCACCACCTTGGAAGAAGGGCAACCATAATTATCCAGCTGATTAAGAAAACAAATAGAGAAAGAGTTGGGCAAGTTATACAAAATATACTCACCGGCTGTTGCAGAAAATGTCCGGGTACTCCAACACATAGGGCCTCCAACGAACTCTACCTAAATAGATGAACTATGGTGTCATCTTTCCTTTTGCATCAACTAAATTAGCATCTTTCTTACATAATTCCTGGCAATCGTTGCACACATAAATTGCCTTATCTATGTTGTGTTGCATGCTCGTTTTGGCAATGACTCCAACACATCCCATGAACATGCAAAATAATCAGTTTTAATGGCAGTAAATGCAACATAGTTTGATAATGTAACTCCTATTCTTCTCCACAGTTCAAGGGCAAATAGTGACCTTTAGCAACCACTGAAGCTATTATGATTTATTTGACTCAAACTTAACATTTGATTCTCATTGAATTTGTAATAAATCAAGCAACCATATACTTTTGCAAATAGCAATACAGAAATTGTGAAGGTAAGAGTTTGGTACCACAGAAGCAGCAGCAGGCTTTCCGCGAAACAGAACTCCCACAGAAACTGCAAAGCTAGGATAACCATGTGCAAAGTTTGTTGTTCCATCTACAAAAATATCAAAGTTAGATAACATAAACTCAACAAATGGGTCACTTAGAAAAAAAAACAACTGACCAAACAAATAAAGCAAACAAGTAGCCAGGTACACACAGAGGAAATTTAAGTTTCCAACAACCAAATCATAGAGAATGTGTGTCCACTCAGGCAGTTATTTTCATCAGAGGCTGACACTGTAATTTTTTATATAAAAAAAGTCCTTTCAATAAGTATGTATGCTAAATTTCTTCAATCCTAAAGCCTGAGCTATTAAGAAGAGGGCTCAAGTAATATAGTAGGCGGTCCCAAGCTCGCACAGTTTCAAAGCGGCACTGTAAACTAGACTACTAGAGTATTCAATAAAATTTGATCACATCTTTCTTTAGTGTCCATAATTTAAAAATTAGAAGAATATTACAAGTATAAGTGTACAACATGGTATTCAATCACCATAAGTGATGGAACCATAAGATGTTTTTGGCAGAAAAAAGCCCTTCGTCCAGTTCCAGCTCAGATGCAACCCCATTAAGTACGTACAAAATCATCTTTAACAGTAACTAATTCAAGGAAGCATCCTGCAATTTTGGGAATGGAATTTTTTTTTCTCTCACAGAAACCCTACACAAAATAAATAAATTGAAGAATATATAACAACTCATGATTAGGATGTTATATGCTTTAAAGTGTTCCCGAGAGGTACGTCTCAGTCAAAGAAGAGACTACCCAAGTCCTTATAAACTCTAGACATGCATGAGACTGAAGATTTGATCAGATTTCTTAATCTGAAAGTGTATGCAGCTGGACCCAAAGCTTCAACAAAATTAAATAATTAATAAAATTCCCTATGGACCAACTGAAATCACCAAATTAAATTCCCTATGGACCAACTGAAATCACAGATTATATAGTTAAACTGATTTTCCATATTCCAGAAGACTTCTTGAACACTCTATATCATACAACTGCAAATCCTCACAACAATGAAGTATGGAAAAAGAAGAAGAAACAAACCTAACGGATCAATACACCAGAGATAATCAGATGATGTATCTCCTATAATTCCTCCCTCCTCCCCAAGGATGAGATGATCTCCAAAGTTCTTTCTTACAACTTCTAATATAGCAGCCTCACTTTTTTTATCTGTGCTGCAAGTCAGAAAAACAGTGTGAAATTTTGGTTCGATATATCAAGTAAAGATTGTATGTGAAGCACGTCCTAAGAACTATGTTTACATCAATAGCATGCTATAATCTCTAATTAAATATATCTAGGCAAATTGGCAACACTATAAGCAAATATAACAACATATAGCTAAGTGACCAATCATGACGAGAAAATACTGATTATCAAACGGCTTCACTCAATGCTTCAAGCAAATTTTAGCAAATCAACTATCATTCGACATGCCTAATAGCCTATATTTTAGTTTCCAATGGATTTACATGATTCAATAATGAAAATTTGTTAATCTACGAATGCATTTCATATTCTACTTCATCGTGCGAAGGAAAGATCATGTTCATCCAAATTATGCATTATTGTAACAAGTTATAGGGACTGGTTATAGTGAGAGAACTTGGAAAATGTCTTACTCAGTCACCAGGTCAGTTACTCCCTTGTAAGTAATATTCCGAGGCTTATTGACAGCATCCATCACAACCTAAAAAGGATCAAAGTAAATTCAGCCATTAAAAAGGTGCCTTCATTAGAAATGACTAGGATAAAAACAAAAATTTATGACGCAAATCAACTGCATAAGATTGACCTATTCATACAGACATCAGAAGGTCCTCATGTAACTGTGCCCTAATATTGCAATTGAATTCTGTTGAAGTGAGTAATTGTCCCACATTGGAAAAGTATAACGAGAATGAGCTAAAATATAATGGTATAAGCCAAACCCTACTAACAAGGTTGCTGTTGTATGTAGCTCAATTATTGAAATTTCACAAATTCATTTCCAGAACCATGATTCTTACTGCCTCAAACATGCTTAAAGAACCATTAGAGCTATCTATACTTCTTGTTGGGAAAAAGTGTTATCACCTCATCCATTAGAGCTATCACCTCATTAATGGCTTTCCGGATATATGATTTTTACTTCAACCCCATATATATATATATACATAGAGGTTGAGGAATCTCAGCCAAATTCACTGGGGCGGGTATGGGTGTAAATAGCTGACGTGGCATCACCAAATTGGCCAATATTTCATGGTTGAGACTCCTTTTTCTCATATATATATATATCCCCTTAATGTAATGTATGAATCATGTACATTCATCTAAATATTATGGGAAAAATAAAAAGAAAAAAACTATGATAATTACACTAAGAGAGATATATTATCCAGTTTATAATCAAAGCTAGCAATTTCAATAAGATTCAATCTCATTTCCAACAAACCACACCAAACGGTTAAAT
>JAYMSZ010003018.1:0-11141 GCA_036897665.1 Pelargonium citronellum
TTGACACTTGACAGTGCTAAAATTGTGTAGTATAATAAGACAGGTATATATATATATATATAGAAACATTATAAAGACATACCACAATAATGAATAAACCATGCAAATACTCAGACAATAAGTTAAATTTCTTCTATATATAATCCTTAACTTTAATTAAGAAAGTCAAGAAACATTATTGATTACTAATATTGGTGTTGGGATCACAACCTAATATATATGATTAAAGCTTAATTAACAATAGCAGTGACAGACATGGTGATTGTTCTTGCCAACACGTTTACAAATACCACCTTTATGATTATCACAACCAGCCATACATTTGGTCCAGCAAACTCCATCTGATTATAAAAAAACTCGTTTTTTTTATTTGTAAAAAGTAAATTATCATAGGACCCATCTAGACTCAAAAGTGTAGAGTTTATTTTTATAAATTTCTTATGGCATATTATTGTACATATATTAAGCTATCTGTAGTTCCTCTTAAGACTTGAGAGGTGTGTGCAACTTTCCATGACAAATGATCCATGCCTTCATAAGATATTGCACCTGCAACTTCTTTTATTGGCACTGCATCTGATATTTCCCTCACTTCCTCTTCACTGAGTATCAACCTCAACGACCCAATGTTTTCATCCAAATGCTTCACATTAGTTGTCCCCGGAATCGGTACAATGCCATCTCCTTGTTGATGAACAACCCATGCCAGTGCTAGCTGAGCAGGACTGCATTTATGCTTCGTCGCAAGCTCTTTCACCCTACTATACATCTTCCTGTTCTTGTCCACATTTTGTTTCAGGAACCGAGGATGCGCCGCCTTTCAAAACAAACAGCCAGTTAAGTTTCTATACCTCAATCAAAGATATGGACACTGATAGCAGGGTAAATTACAGATGACTATCATGTACTCGTCACTTTTTGTAATGGAATACCCTAAACTTGACATTTTTGAAAAATTCCGGGTAAAAAATAGTTCAGAATAGTCTGAAGTTAAAAAAAAAAAAAAGTTTAGGAGTATCTGTTGCAAAAGATGACAAGCACAAGGTAGTCATCTGTGATAAACTCTTGATAGTGTTACCAAGAAACTATTCTGAGGCAGACTTTCTTCAACTCCTTTGCCGGCAAAAAAGCCCCGCCCGAGGGGGCTGTTCGGAACTATGCCTATGCCAAGCTCCCTGCATATTTATAAAACTCAACACATATAGCAACGGCATGGATACAAACAAGTGTGCACAAGTGAGCCATTTTGAAGAAAAGTTGGTATTGTGAACAGACCTGCACACTGGAACTATCTCTTGCTCAATCTCGCGAGTCCAGAGGGACCATTCCATTTGTACAGCACTTACGGGATGCACTGCGTGAGCCCTCCTTATCGTGCCTGCACTCGCCTCAGACAATCCGATATACTTTATTTTTCCCTCTTCCACCAGTTTCTTAAGCTCTCCCACCTAAACGGTTCAACAATTTACCATGTTATGATATCAACTACTTTATATTCGTAGCGAAATGATTGTAATTGCAATCACTATATCTATGCTATAGGGTTAGAAGCCACTTACAGTATCCTCTATAGGTACTGAAGTATCCACGCGGTGCTGATAGTACAAATCAATATATTCCACGCCTAGGCGCTTCAAGCTCGCCTCACAACATGAGCGTACATATTCAGGAGTACCCTTAACGAGCATTTGATAAGGCTCAACTATCACAACGCCAAATTTTGTTGCTATTTGAATCTTTTCCCTCGGTAGTTCCTTCAAGGCCTAAACAGGACATAAGGACCATAATCACCTAGTTTCTGCTAAAAATCCTATCAAGAAAGCATTATAATCACATATAGAACAACATTGACAAGTTATCACTAGTGGCTACTCTTTCAGAAACAGGGGATTCAGAGTATATGTGATCCTAAAGAATGATTGACCACAAACAAAACTAGAAATACGAAGAGAAGAATGTACAAGACCGTCTTCTGATGAGATGCATAAGCCTTTGGAACTTCCAAAAATGAAGAAACTGGTATGATTTTCACAAGATTGGTGAAACTTATACCTTTCCAAGCAGAATTTCATTAGCATGTTTGTCTCCGTATACATCAGCTGTATCGAAAAAAGTGATTCCTTGATTGAATACATGTTTAATCACCGAGATGCCATCTTCATCAGATAGAGGAGAATTGTAGATTCCAGTCAGTCCCATGCATCCGAATCCCAACTTGGATACCTGCAAAGTTATCTCGGAAAATCAAAGTTGCGATATTGATATGCACAATGGAGAATGCAAATAAAGCAAAATTGAAACTGGCTGTACCTCAAGCCCTTGGGTGCCCAGTTTCACTTTTGGATTATAGATTTGTGCATCTGCCATCTCTAAGTGTGGACTATTGGTACTGATTCTGGAAATGGCAAACAATGGTTGGTTTATAAGATCAAACCAAACACAACTAGCAAATATATATCAACTGTATTGAAATGTATGCTTGCTGTTTGTGTTTGGCCTGATCCAACACTTGCGCATATGTGACCGTTCTGTGGACTACATTGGACACAACGTCCTTAATTTCATATCCAGTTTTCATGAAAAGTAAGTGCATTTTCGTTGATATCTATGAATAATATGATCTTATGAAACAAGGTTCATTTTCTTTGTCTCCCATGTGTCTGTTTTGCCGGCAATTCAAAGTTCAAACTTTTTTACATGGAAGTATCGTAAATACATATTTAATCTATAAATGATATGAAAATGTGAGCTGTATAGTTCAAAGATTCTTGCATTAACATTTATATTAGTGAAAATTGAAATGGGTCATATACAGAAACAGAGTATATTATTTCTGATATTGAAGTAGAATATATGTACCTAATAAAACTAGTCTTTTGCAGGCATTTTATGCGACATAGGAGGAAAATAGAATTATTATTCATCAGAAGATACAATTAAATAAATAAATATAGGAGTTATATTTCTTCAAATTACAAATACTGGAAGAACAGTCCATCAGCTTGGCCATTTGACTACAAGTTTCCACATCTTTAATGGTTCTATCACCAAAACTGGTGCTGGTCAGAATGTAGAGCCATTGAACCCAAAGAACGAGCGCTGGACCCAAAAGAAAGAATAATTAAATAAATAGATACTACTTTAAAGCTAGTAAGAAAACAAGGGACATATTACAACATATAACCATATTTGAAATACAATGATGCATAATCCAGCATTTTTAACTCTACTTTGACATATACTACAAAAAAAAAATTAAAAACCAGTTTCAGAATATTAACCAAACAATTTAACTACATGTTCAGAGGAGTACAGAGCAAACCAATAACGATGGCAGAAAACATCTTATTAGGTGCTCATAGGGCTTTTAGTGTAGAATCTTTTTTGAGTTACAAAGCAGTAACCCTTTTTAATGTAAAATCTTTTTTGCGGCTCATGATGCCGACAGGCTACCAGAGGGGCTGGTGAGCACTCCAAACTGCGAGACCAGAGGCTGGTGCTCCTACACAGAAGATGTTGCTTGTCTACATTCTCACAATACTAGAACTCAAGATACCTCTAATGATGATAGTTGCCAGGCTAGAACACTACATACCTCAAATGAAGATATATGGTTTGGGAATCTACTTGAGTTCAAGACAGATTATTTTTGTAAATTCCCACACTTATCTAGGCTGAAGGGATAGTATAGTAAACTGTGAAGTTATGCCATACGTAATTTGACAGATGAAGATTATAATGATTGGCTCCAGTCCAAGAAGCCATCTATCTTAAACTATATGGGTACCAACCTAGTATAAGATTATAATGGTTTACTCTAGTCATCATTTAAACACATGGCTTCTTTTCATTTGGAGGAAACAGAAAACTCGGTTGTGAAGATGGGGTAGAAGCTATCACCACTTCACTTATGGTTCAGTGTCAATAGATATATAATATCAGTCATGAATGTTGCTATGTAAAACTCTTCTTTTATCTATGTTGTTCTATAAAATTAAAAGCTTAGAAGCAAATAAAGCCTCAAAGAAAATCGAAACAGAACCAGTCAATTAGGTTACCTGAGCATCATAGAATTTGATATAAAATCGGGAGCTATCTATACAAAGCTTAGTTTGAAGAATATCTGCAATTGTTGAACTCAGTTTCCCATTGACACTTGGTCCAAGACCCCCAATAGAGATCAATTCTCCATATGCAGCTGGCTCTTCAGTGCCAGCAAATGCCATAGGCACTCCCCCATTCAGCAAAATCATCACATACTGAAGAAGAGAAATTTAGGAACAATAAGCACACAAAACAAACCAGCTGAATTAGCATATCTGGAAACAAAATTTGAGTTGTAATGCATGCCTCTGATGGCACTCCAGCAAGCACTATCACACCTAAAAATCAACTTTATGTTTATGACACTGCAATGTAAGTTAAGCTAAAGATATGACCCGATTCAATTCGAAGAAAATATGTTCCATAGCATTAACCTTCGCCGTGCAAATCTCAAACAAGTTTCCTTCAACTTGTTTACCAAATTGCCCTAAAAGTTAAATTAAATATACATACAGTTCTGGCAGTACAAATTTGATCAGGAGAACCAAAAATTCAGATGTTCTAACCAAACTCAATTGTATCCTTGAGTTCCAAACAGAAAATATGATTACAAGATTTCGACGGATAGGTGTTTGGGTACCAAACCTAAGGCGAAAAATGTCGAACTACCTTTCAGTAAGAAACGTAGCTGCAACAGAGTAATTTGGTCGAACAGTTGGTGTGCATTGCAACCAAACAAACACAAACCCACATATGTATAGGTAAATGAAACCAAACAAACACAAACCCACATATGTATAGGTAAATGAAAGTGAATAGAAGAAGAAGAAGAAACCCACATATGTATAGGTAAATGAAAGTGAAGAAGAAGAAGAAGAAGAAGAAGAAGAAGAAGAAGAAGAGGAGGAGGAGTGGGTACTGACAGACTCAGGTTTGCCAATGATTTTAGCAACAGCATGAGTAGCATCCTTGAGAATGTCGGAGGTGAGCACCGAATCTACCGGCAAATTGGTGTACAGATTCAAAGTGGGCATCGCAGAGAATTGAGTATCTGAAGTAAGAAAGAGCTCGAGCTTAAGCTCGTCGTCCCCAACCCAACAACGAGTGGTTTCGATTGGAGCAGTTTCTGGATAATATTAATGGCTCCTCTACCTTTCCTGCGCAGCATACCTTTCAATTTAAAGGTGAAAAATTGGACGTATTTGGTTCGGTCCGGTCCAAAAAAAAAAAAACATTTTTAATATATAATCTAGAAACTCCCTCAGCTTCATTGCATGAGCAACATCAGTCTTTGCAATCCCCCAATTCTTTCGTAGCATAAATAGTTCAAAACATTTTCATGTCAACAATTTAAGTAAAGATTATATTGGAGTTCGGTATCGTTCAATCTTGTTCAGTATTTTAACATTGTTTTCAATACATTCCCATTTTCCAGTCTAGTGAGTAATAACAGAACCAACTCAGGCATTGACATTATAATATAGTTAATTTACATGAAATACATTGATTCCACCACTGTCCCTTAACTCGGATCAGAACCCAGAGGAAAGGAATCAGTCGTAACATGACAAGAGACTGTCCCGGTCAATCATACTTCAAAGCCTGAAACTACCATATCCACCTAATCCGGAAGATGATCCATAACCACTGTAGGGTTGGGATAACAATGAAGACGAAGGGTACGTTGAATTGCCTAGATGAGAGTGCGTAGACCTCAAGCCGCCATCCATCTTGCTATAAGCGCTTGAAATCGGGTCTTTGTGATTGTTGATGAATTCCTACAACAACATTTTACATTTGTCAGTCGTGCACATTTCAAATGCCTACTTAACTGACCCAAAAACAAAGATGCAATAAACCATGTCAAAACACATTTCCAGTCTGCGGGGATAAAAACATATATTTCCTGTTTTCTTTTTCTAACAAGTTTCTAGAATAGTCTCCCAATCTCCACATATACATGTGTGTTCCAGAAACTTGTCAAATTTCTATCTTATTCCCATATTCTTACAGAATATATCTCTATGTATGCTTTCCAGAAATATGAAACACAATTATGAGAGAAAAGGGAACAGATAGGATTTTTTTACAGCCCAGTTTTAATTTGGTGCGGAGGAGTTACATGAGCTCTTATCAACAATAGATATAGCCTTAATTTGCATGGCATCACTTATTTGGCTCTCGTAAAAAGAATCTTTAATCAAAGTCAAGATATTTAAATGAACTATCTAATCTACTAGGACATGCTCTTGCAAAATTGCTATTAAAGAGTCCAATATGAAAGCTGAAAGAAAAAGTCAAAGGAAGCTCCTCCTACCTGGATCAGTTGTTGAGCCATCTGCACCTGTGATGAGGTGCCTTTGATTTCCACAGTGATCTCATCAGGTAGTCCCCTGCTCTCTTGAACTGTTAAAATGGCTCCACTAGTTCGGCGAATGTATGCAATGTTAGATCCTCCAATCCCAATGATGTCTTCGGCATATGAAAGTGGAATTTGCATAGTTTGTGCAATCTTCATGCAGAAAGCAACAGAGCATAAGTTAATACCAGGTCTAACACAAATCCTCTTGTTGTGGCAGTCCCTAACAAACATTATTTTATGCTCAACACACTATGATTGCAGTAAGCTCCTATTCATGTTCGGCATAAATTACCACCATTAAGAAAAATTGAAAAGATTTAACCAACCTGAGTAACAATAGGAGCACCAGCACGGCCAAGTCCTGAAGACCTTATTCCAAGAAACCCGGGATCTTGTCCATAGAGTGAAATTCCAGAAGGTGGAATATGTGATTCCAATTGAATTTCACGGTCAAGATACAGAGATTCCCTCTTTGATGAGAGAGGATAATCAATGCCCAGTCCAGGCTGAGAAGGAGCATACGACTTCTCAGCCCTTGGCTCTGTTTGGCGATCTTGTGAGATTGTTGTGTTGCGCTAAAAAATGGAGACAACGTGAATTAGCACACTACAATACATTGACAACTGAGGGGAATGAAAAGAAAAGGAACATATAGGCTTACAGTCTTTTCGAAAAGTGGAACCACGCTATGATCAACCAAGAACTTCCTTAGATGCCCCACTACAGCTTCTAGTGCCTTTAGGACTTTCAAAGCTTCTCCCTGCAACTCCACAATCCTCTCATCTGCTGCTACATAAAATGGCACTTCATCTAAAATCACAAATTTAAAACAGGATGTCATTTTGGACACACATTGCACACAAATTGGATAAAAGTGGAACTTGAGAATGAGAAAAGGCTGTAAGTGATTTCAACACACTAAAACAATGAAATAGAAAGAACACTTTTCAGAAATAAATCACATCTTGGTAGCTTTAGCCTTCATGATGGAGCAATCAAATATATGCTATTCTATAGGAACCAAGGCCAATACAGAGGATCATTAAGGGAATCTCAGCATTTAAAACTTTTACCAGATTCCATGTGCATCTAATCATCAGAACTATTCCAAATCTTGCATCAACAGGGAAGTTTCCAAATTATGTTTTTATTGAACTCTCTGGTTGCCATACAACCAGAGAGCTTACATTTAAAACTCCTAATCTTTTTACATCCTGAATTTCAATAATTCCCCTGAAAGATCTTCAATTCCAGATAAAGCAGACCCAACAGCGGCAGCCATTGGGCAGAGTTGACCATACATCTCCATTGCATCTCCATTGACCATTTAATCCCCCAAGTCATGGGACAACATTCAGTTTCCAAAATAACCTTTGGCTGAATGCACTCAAAATTCAAGCCACTCAGGGAATAGGACAGCTCTTTTCCAAAAAGTAGAAAAGAATTTATCTATAGACTCAATGCACCAGTACACTAGCACTTCAAGCTGATAGAGAGGGGGAAGCAATTTGCTCTCTTTGTCACTCCCTTTAAGCTATCACAAACCTTCTCTTCCAAGACCCGTCTTCGGCACAAAAGTAAGCTGACATTAGTTAAATTACAAGTGAATTCAATACCACCCTCTCCCCAGACGACTGAAAATTTCAACCATGATATATCACAATTTTTTTCTTTAACAGCATAAATTTTGTACGAGGCATAGGCTTAGGGTATAATGGAATGGTACTGAAAAACCTTTGATACACACGTTCGAAATAGGGCATGTGAATTATACAATAAGGCAAATTCACATTGTGACATGGTTCCTCTAATGTTACGCTTGAGGCTTTCTTATCTCATCATACTTACAACATGAACTAACTTATTACAAAAAGTTTCACGAGAGGTCGCATTGTCCAGATCTATGGCAGTATGGAACAAAACAGGAATGACAACTTCACCATGACTAAGGACCTGCAAACAACCGATTACCTTTCAGTAAAATGTCTTCTACCATCTGTTTATAAGTCTTCTACCTTCTGTTAAGCTTCACTCAAGATTAGATATATTTATGAGTCTGAACATCTTCCTCCAATCGACAGCAAATGTGGAGTTTATTATTTGCATACTCATTTCCCTAACAACCAACAAAATACACCCATTTGTCTCATTCCATATTGCAAAATAAGTAGAACATCATCAACTAACTTTTGATGTACTTGATAATTTCTTTTACTAAGGGAGTTATAACAATTCTTTCTGTCTATGGCTTCAAACCAAGTAAACATGGCTCTACAATTTCAAAATTCGGAACCATAGTCCGATAACTACTTGATGAAAGTAGTGGAGGAAAGTCACACATTGAAAAAAAGTGAATAAACTACATATAATGGTGGAAGCCAAAGCCTACTAATAAGGTTGATCTTTTAGTGTGGGAAACCCAAGCCTTTGACGCCCAATGTTAAAACTTAGGAAGGTGTTCGAGCAAATTTTGATTTTGGCATTGAACTAATTGAGTAACCTCCTACTGTGATATTCGGTCCACATACAAGAGTACATGCATATAAAGGCCTATGTGTAGAAGGAAAATGTCTACACATAAAGAAGAGTGATGATATAAAAGGCTCCCGCTTGTGCACTTGTAGAGCCCACGAAGAAAATATGAGGCTCACGCATGAGGAGGTGATGAAAGTGGTAATGAAAAGTCTCATGCTGAAAAAATATAAAGTGAATAAAGTACGAATAATGGAGCAAGTCAAAACCTACAAATAAGGTTGACATTTTAACATGAGAAGTTGAGCCTTTACAAGTAACCCAAGATTTTAACACTACATGTACCTTGTAATATCTCAAATACACGCTACAAGAGACCTAATAGTTTATTTACTTAATCTTTGTTGTGACATTGTTGACTTTTAAGTATCTTTTTTATCTAATTTTATTTTTGACAAACTTTTACCTATTGAAACAACAATTACAAGAACTAAAACTTTTTTGGAGAAAGAAATTAGCTGCATTGAATGTTTTGGGGCATAAATATCATGAGATATTATGGTAGAATGTAAAAATAAAAATGTAGGAGTTCAGATTTTTTAAATAACAAAAATGCATTTAATTATGCAATGCGAGTTTTGCGTCCTGTTCTACAAACCTATTTTAGCTTAGTATTCCTTCAGGCTTCAACCACATTACCAGCCACAACTTGTACAAGGGTATGGGTCACACAGAACACTCCAAACTTATCACGAATATCCAAAACTAGATGACTTCAATTGACATGTATACAAGAATACAGATTAATGGTCCATAACTAACCTCCTAGGGAGGAGCAAATTCTTAGTTTTCGATCACAAAACAGTCGAATGCATTGAAACTTGCAATGACATATTCTAAGTCTAAAAGCTAAAAATCACAATACATGCTAAGCAGGAAAGTAGAGCAATAGGAATTATTTTGAGTTAAAAAATATCCAGTTAATAACAAACAAAACCAAAAGTTAATATCACATAAAGAAGTAGGATGATGGAACACTCAACATACCTCCTGACAACACACGCACAGAAGCCCCAGTGTTCTCCTGTATTGATTTAATCAATGAACCTTGTTTCCCAATCAAATTAATGGCCTGTGTAGAGGCCACCAATAACCGAATTGAACAAAACGCAACTCCAGCAGACCCACCCTCAATCTCGGACAACCCGGCAACACGTTTGAAAATTCTTATTACAGCATCCATCGCAGGTGATAGAGGTGCCTCTGGCTCTTCCTTTCCTGATACCAACACCTAAAAGTGAATTATATCAAAACTTAGGCGTCAGGTAGCATGGTTCCATATTTGACTTATTATTTGACTCTTCATTAGTACTAATTTTTTTACCTACATTTTGAAGGTTATGGTATGGCACACCCTAGAGATGATTCTAATTCTACAAAGTGAGTTAAATGTATGGTTTAACTTTGGAAAATAGGTTATTTTCTAATATCTTATATCTAACACTGTTCAACTTCCACAAATTGATCGTATATCTAGTTCAAAAAAAAAAAATTGCAAGCACCTGTAAGTTTTATACTATTTTAGAAACTAAATTCTTCTATTTTCAATTTCTCCATGATCAGAATATGTGAAAGCGCAAAACTTTCCAGCAAAAATCATGATTTTACAATGAAAATAAAAGGAATAAAGAAAATGTGTAGTGTATAGACTCACAATGCGATCAGGTGTGCCGGCAGCGCCGTCGAGGACGCGGATGCGAGCTCGCGTTTCCTCGCACATCTTCTTGATAAGCTCGCCCTTGCGCCCAATGATGCTACCGACCTTGAGGACCGGCACGATGACCCGAAACACGCAGTCCCCGGGCCAGCCCGGCCATTTCTTTTCCGCTGATGCGGCGGTGGCAGTCGATGGCGGAGCTGTGGGCTCCACCTCCTCTTCCTCTTCCTGTGGATCTGATTCGGACTCCGGATCCCCGGTAGATGGCTCGGGATCATCAGTAACTCCATCTACGGCTGGAGCTGAATTAGTGAGGGCCTCGGTTGTGACTTTTTGTGGGCCGGATTCTGAATCCATCGTGGAGCCATTGTCGGTAGTGGCCATTGCAGAGAGAGAGAGATTAGGGTAAGGTTTTAGAGTGTGTGAGGGAGGGTTTTGTTTTGCGGAGAGATGACGACAAATCTTGATCTCAATTTAGGGCTTTATTACATGTGCATAAATTACGTACTACCTGAATCATATATACTTGGAGCTTGTTTGTTAACA
>JAYMSZ010003019.1:0-11140 GCA_036897665.1 Pelargonium citronellum
AAAGAAAATCAACCATATTTTTTTTTTAATTTTCAATTGTGATCCAATCAGATATACAGATCTTGACTCTCTTTTGTCTCACATTGGCTGCTCAAATCAAATATATAATCAGCTGATCACCCAACAGCTCTGTACATATGTCTTTGGGTGAAAACAAAAATGGCAAGAAAATGCTCTCACTGTGGCAAAATGGGGCACAACTCAAGAACTTGCAGCAGCTACACCACCACCACCTCCTCTACTGCTGCAGGTTTCAGGCTATTTGGTGTACAAGTTGTTCACATGCCCCATCATTGCTTGCCTAATTCTTCTTCTTCTTCTTCATCGTCTTCTTCTTCTACCTCGTCTTCCGAGAAAGTGTCTAATATTAATGGTTATGATCTCTTATCACAAGGCAAGAGAAAAGGTGAGTGAGTGAGTTCATGATTCTGTACATTTATATATATATATATATGATGTGTTCATGCATGCATGCATAGATCTAGAGATGAGATGTATGTATATGTATAGGTGTGGCATGGAGTGAAGAGGAGCACAGAATATTTCTAGTGGGGCTAGAGAAGCTGGGAAGAGGAGATTGGAGAGGGATATCCAGAGAATTTGTGAGAACAAGAACAGCAACACAAGTAGCTAGTCATGCTCAGAAGTATTTTCTGAGACTACAGAACATGACCAACACCAACCTCAACAAGATTATAAGGAGGCCTCATGATCTATCCACAGCAGCTCTGCCTGATTTGGAGCTGAAACTTGCATGCACCTCCAAACCATAACCCATTGGAAGTTAATTCAACCATATATATATGCATGTCCTGGTGGCATCCATTAATTCTACCTAGCTTGTAAGCCCAATATATATAAATTGATCTTAATTACTAGCTAATGCTGGAAATTCAATTGAAGAATATGTATGTATTGTGTATGCACACATTTTTTTCCATCTCAACTGGTAGCTCTCCATTTTCATCAAAAACGTCACTTCATACTGTCGGCAAAGAAGTTTGGACTATCTAAAGCACTTGATCCAACAAATCTTTGTTATGTACATGTTATTTTAAGTTATACCGGGGAGAGTGGAGTAGTTAATTACAAGATTATTCTTTTTTATTTTTAATCTAATGGTAATTGTAAATATATGGAGCTAGGAATATTTACATATCTAATTTTTCATGGGGATTTTTTTTGTTCATGTAGTTGTAAATCCTTAATTGTAAGGATAAAAATAATGTTGGAATTCTAAGTCTATTTTCAAGTGTACAATTGAAAGAAAACACAGAAATAGAAAGAGTAGTATTATATCTATTTCTGAGACTACAGAAATGACTCGTTATTTAGTAAATATTATATATATTTAGTAAAGATTATATCCATACATGATTCTATATCCATATATAAGTAGAGTAGTATTTAATACACACATGATTGTATATGGCATATGAATCATATCAAGGCACAGACAAAATAACTTGGTACGATATTGCAATACAGTTATGAAATGGAGTGACAGGTGACCTACAAAGAATTTCCTATCGTTACAATATTTGTGGCTATCCATGTCTTGTCCAAATCACTCCCCATATATATTAATTTCCATCTATATTTCACAATAATTCCTTACAATTATCTTTCAATTCCTCATATACACCGACAGCTCATATGTTCCTTAATTCATTGAAATATATGTGGTTTTGCTGTGAGTTCTAAGATTATGAGTATTTTAAATGAATGGGTTGAGAATTCAAACATGCCCATGAAAATTGAAAAGGGATCGATTTCAGTTTATTAGGGAACATTCTTTGTCATAACTAATTGATCTCTAAATAATCATCATCTTGCAATTGTTGCCCAATTACCAACCCCACTCAGTTTTTTTCCCCCAGCAATTTCACGTGCTTGATGTGTGACAACATCAATATAACAATTTGCTGGACCCAAAAGTTTTTTTTTTTTTTTGCAATGCATGTGTTGAAGGTCTTGGTCGAGTGGAATTTAAGAAATGCGGTGGTTATGTTATTAATCTCATGCCCTTAAGTTCAGTTAGATGGAAATCCCTATCTGAACAACAAGGTAGTGTTCAGATTGACTTTTTCGGTTTGAGGATTGAAATGAAAATCTCATTGATGGTGTTTAAATTAAAACTCACTCGTTTTCGTTCCAAAACAACGGAGAGTTTCACTAGATGACATAAATAATTTAAAACTAACTCATTCTCGTTCCAATGCAATGATTTCAGTCTATCAAACGAGTTGAGGATTAGTGATGGAATTCTAAAACAAATTACTCACAAATGAAACGATATGGTTACGGACATTAAGCAATCTAGAATCTAATAAAATCAAGTATGCGGGTATTTACAGTTAAAAATTTACAGGCAGGGACTGTTACATTCGAAAAGAATGTAGTCAGTCAAATAGAATGATTACCTACATTTTAGGTGAAGCTTCAATCTGTAACTCCTTCTGGCACTTGGATAATAAACCTCTCTCAAGTATTGTAAGAGCTAGGTATCAGCAACAGCCAACAAGTACATGTAAGTACATGTAGTTCGTCCAATTTTCGTACCCTTCAAGTTCTTGTCGGATAAAAAATGTAAAACCCAGTTTCATTTAACAGTCACGAGTCATGAGATCCTTGAACAATCAAAGTAATTCTCGGCTTAGTGCTGTCTGAGCGGAGGATTTCTCCTTTGAGTCCAATCTGGAAGTCGAGAGCATGCACATAATAAAGTTGAGAACAATTAAGTTAACGATCTTTTCTTCTCAGTGATGTGTCTAAATTTGCGGAACAGAATGAGAAGTTTTATGAACATTCAGTTAAATGTAAGAAAAAATTACCTCATTGGGACTGTCAAGAGGGAACCACCGCAACAATACTCCAAGATGTACCACAGCAGGAATTAGCTTGAAAACAAATGGAGTAGTGACCTGTAAAATTCTTCCTAAGTATTCCACTTTTTCAAAATTAAAATACTTTTAAGAAAAATAGAAGGAAGAAGATAATAGCGAAATTTCAACTGCCAAGACGATCAGATTTTTCATGCATGAATATTATCAGCATATGCATGCATTAGGCATTGACATGTCATGGTCTAGATTCTTTTAATTGAGAGAAGGGAGATACTCCACCATACCATCTGTTTACAGTACTAATTACTTGAAAAGTAATGAAATAAATAAAATGAAACAAAAGAATTAGTAGAAAAGAAATTATTAAACATTGATACCAGACTAAGAGCTGTTGTCCCAAGAAGTAGCCGGTACACGTTCTCCTGCAATTTCATTGTTTCACTTTTACCGTCATTAGCAATATATCACATAATTGGAGAAGTAGGAGCATTAAACATCTTAAATGTCACAACCCGATCAAGCCAGAGAACTAGGTTTAGGGCTCCTTGTGTAACTAATGTGCAACAGTAATCATAGAACTAACCTCAACAAGATGAAGATTAGAAGCACGACTTAGAAGAACAAAAGCAAATTCCCCAATTTGTGCCAAAGACATTCCAACCTATACATGTATAAAAAACCAAGAACCCTAAATGTAGTAAAAACTTGAATAAAAAACCAATACATCTGGTATACAATGAACACAATCTCATGAGAAAACAAATGGAAGTAGCTTAAGCTTTACCAGTAAAGAAGTCTTGCAGTTATAACCAAATCCCTTGACAACTGTGGAGATTATGATTGTTTTTACTATGAACACTAATACAACAGATGCAAGTAAAATATCAACATGGTTCCAGAGAAACTGGACATGGATCAGCATCCCAATGCTGGCTAAGAAAAGGGCAGCAAAAAAGTTGCGAATGGGTTCAATCTGCACAAAGGACAAAAGTGGGGTTACTTACCAGACAGCATAAATTTTCATTTTATCTTAGGAGAATCAATCACAAATTCACACGTAGAAGTGAAGCAAAGGAATAATAATTGTCAGCCAGATGGTAAGACACAGATTAAATGAATACATAAACAACTTTTCTAGATAGAATAGCATAAAGATTCAGCCTTACTTGTTCAAGTGTATGTTGAGCTAGATCGGTTGTTGATATCATCACTCCAGCAGCAAAGGAACCCAATTCTAAACTCAAACCCAATTTATCACTACACTGAAATTATATGAACATTTAGATGTCAATATGTAGTAAACTGAATGTAGGGCGCAGCTCATACAAAGAAACCAGAGTGATTTATATCAAACATGTATGGTAGTATTCCAGTTTATACTCAAGGGAGTGAGATTCAACCTTGATTGTTTTCAGATAGGATAATGAATCTCTGTAACTGGGGTCCACTAGTACTATCTATCTCATCTCACTCTCAGATTCATAGACAAAGCAATAGAATGATTCTAGGTTAGCCTATGGCTTGATGCAAGAATGAAGAATATGACTCGTAAGGTCTTCCCAACAGAATAGTATGACAGGTTAATAAATTTCTAGACCAAACAAAATCTGCAAAGTACACTTTTGACTTGTGCCTTTTAAGTGCCATGTCATATGAACTACTTTATGCAATTCCTTGACAGTACACACCCCCATCTCTGGATATAATTTTATCTGTTCACAGAAATTCTATTTAATGACTACCTTACAGCGTATGCCAATATAGGCGTGTTTTGTATATTCTACGCAGGTATAGGAATATAACATGTTAAAGTATCCCCAATTGGAAGTGTAGAGTTTGAAACCACTTTGATTAACTAGTTGTGTTCTCCACTTAATAGCTTAAGCTTTGAGTTAAGCTCAATAGTAAAAGAGCTGGTTTGATCTTGGGCCTGTGTGGTCCTTTTGTGTTGCTTCCTGTGTAATTCTTAGTCCACATACAGAGCAGGCCAGCACCTGACTCCTGAGGTAGAACATTGAAGTATTTCGCAGTAAAAGTGTGGAGTTTTAGACCTGACTCTGATGTATGAGACAAAATTAAGGTAATTAAAAAAAACACGAAAGAGTAAAACAAACCCAAGCTACAAGCAAGCAGAACGCGACTGATGCCAGCTGATAGAGTTCATTAGTCTGCAAAGATAAGAAAGTACTGATAAACAAATCATGATCATTAATGAAATTTAAGGCACAAGGCACCTGTCCACAATTCTCATAGTGAAATGAACCTCATAAAGGTATTTCAACGTTTATGCTGTCAAGATGAGAAACCCATACCTGAGACGACAAGCTTATCATCAGCTTAAGGAACCAAGGAACACAAGTACGGGATAGTATCGACAGAACAGACAGGAAAGTGATCAACGTAACCAACCTAGTGAAAGAAGAAATTTATGTTTAAACAGAAAGGCTTCGATGCTCCCTCTTTTCAGGGCCACGTGGTCTAAGCACATTTAGTGAATATATTAAGTGGAGTGCATTCATGGATTTTCTTAAGATCATTTGCATAAGAGAAAAAAAATACATAAGTAACACAGATAAGAAAATTGAAAAGTGAGGTTGTTCAGAAGTCCCTACTTACAGTTTAGTCATGGATAGCACTCCTTGGAAAATCCCAGATGTCCCACCAATAACTGGAAGCAAAGCAAAAAGCAAACCCACAGTACAATCCTGGCATGCTAAAATCTTCTTAGAAACGCAGTAGTTGAAATAGTAATTCATAGTTTATGCTAATAATGTAAGTTTACTAAAGGAGTAATTTAAAATATAAAGTTGCATGCATGAAATGATATAACCAGAAAAGACCGTTCTACCTGTAGAATAAGAGTTCCAATGGTGATTTGGCCATGAAGTGCATTAGTAGAATTTTTTTCCATCAAAAACTTCAACACCTGTGCACACAAAAATGTACTTTTGTTATAAGAGAAGTAGAGGGATTTTTTTGAAATATGCATATGCATTTGTGTCAGTATATGTCTAATGGTTATTTAATCACGATACAATTCGGTTATCGGGAAGAGATTTTGTGAATCGGGTCTCGGGAATTGTATCCTCGATCAAACACAATCGCACAAGAAATTTAAATAAAATGTTGTAAGATAAATATACCAATAATTATGAAGACGGAAATTATTTTATTTAAAATGAACAACTAAATGAGTTCAAAATGCTCAACAGAATTACAAAACCAACTTTTATACCCAAATTTTATAGACATCATTTTCAAGATTAATATCTCAATCACTGTTGTGTCATCCAACATCACCAATTTCTTCTTCCTATTCCCTATTCCCACTTCACCACTGCTAATAAGATATCCGTTCCGATCGCCGCCACAACAGATTAAAAAAAAGTTAAGATGGTAAGTTAGGTTAGACCTTAATCATCAAGAGGTCATATAGCAAATCAGAACCTTTTTGTCTTCATGGAGAAAAAGGAAAATCGGAAGGAGAAAACAAAGATACAATCATGATTTTGTATCTTTTCAGCTCCAAACCATGAATTGTATCACAAATCGTGTCATGAATCACGAGTCAGATAAGATTCAAGCCCTCCAAAGATACAAACATGGTTTTGTATCTTTTTAACTTTGAACCGTTATTCGTTAATTGAATCGCGAATCGCGGTATTTGATATCCATGGTGAGAAATCTATTTTTCATTGCAATCGGCTAAAGCCAATAAACTTTTTCGTGAATAATTGTGCCTTGTCAATACAGAACGCAAAAACATTCAAGAGAGTTATTAGCTAGTATAATGAACATCCATTCATGTGCTTATTTTTGCACCCCTGTTTTGATACTTCTTTTAGTTGCAGATTGAAAAGCACTCATGGATTGGTGTAAAATGTGGTCAATGAAGAAATTATGTGACCATAATGAATAGATAACAAATAGTGTGAATTATTTTTGAGGAAATTTATTTATATTATAGGGTATTATTCAGATTGCGAGAAGAGAGAAAGTATGTGACTTCGTGGATGGAAGCTCATAGTAAGTGCTTGAGTTGGTATTGGCCTATTTGTGAGTATGGACAGTATTTCCATTTGAAGGACTACCTTCTATTTATTCCCATCAGAGAAGGAAAAATGAATGTGATTATTTTACCAAGTAACTAATGAAAAAACTTGCCATCTTGTTATGGTTGTGGTTTTTGATTTATTTGGAAACATTGTTAATTCCTAAGGGTGGTTTAAATTTTAGTTGCATGTTAGTGTATGTATATGAACTCAAAATTCTTTCCCACTTAAAATAAAAATAATTTTTTCAATTGATATTTAATGTCTAATTATGTTAATGAAAAGTTCTATGTGGTTATAGAATGATTTATTCTGTTGCTTTTGTATCGATATCTTATGAATCACATCCAGTGGATGGATGAGACTTCAGTTTGTGTTTCCATATACCAGTGACATTGTTTCATCTCAATATATCTAGCTCCCATTTGTCTTCTCATTTCTTTGTTTTGTTTTGCATTTACAGTGGTGCGCGGATTAAGACCCGCAAACGGAATATTGCAGCTCCTCTGGACCCTGCAGCCTTTGCAGATGCAGTGGTCCAGATTTATTTGGATAATGCTGGTGATCTGGTAATTACCCTGCATAGACAATTTATTTGTGACTTGCATTGGCTTTTCACTTAATCCATCACTTGCTTCATGCAGGAACTTGTTGCTAAGAGCCTTGAATCTTCAGACCTTAACTTCAATAGATACGGTGACACCTTTTTTGAGGCAAGCTTCTTGAAACTTTAAATCATATTTTAGAGAGAGAGAGAGATGTCACCTATACTAGTGTCATTGGCAGGGACGGATGCATATGCAATGCATATTAAAAAAAATACTTTATCTGTGCCCCCCACAAAATTATTAGTTGCTTTCATTAATTCATTGTGAATTGAACTAAATAAGTTAGGATTCATGTGAAATTCTTAAAGTAGTAGAAAGTGTAAAAAAATCCTTAATTAAATCAATTTTGGTTTCAACAATGAGATGACATTACACGTCAACTTGTATTGTTGAACAACTTTTTATTGTTGTATTTTATTGTGAAGATATATTATTTAACATATTTGCCTCCACTGAAGACAAGTTCCGAATCCGTCTTTACTCATTGGCATTAGTAGTGTGTCTAGATAGTTAGCATGTTGATGAGTATGTAAGTGTTGTTGCCAAGTTCACTGGTTACATTGTTATTGTTCTTGCAATTGTATCCCTCTCCATCCCTTTCCTCTTTTCTCATCATTATTAATGCTTGAGTGAATTTTCAAATATTTAAGTGTGGATGGGCGGGTGGGTCGTTGTGCATTTGCAAGGGGGATTGTTTGGTCTTTGCTATATATTAATGCGCCTTACCTCATAAATGCTTCTTGTGGTTGAACCCCAGCAGTGCAATCACTTTTGTTGCAGTAGTTTCCTTTTGATGTTGGGTGTGGTGGATGGACCCTGCTTTGCTATTGCTTCAAACCTCAAACGTCATAATGTTTTGTTTTTTTACTAGCACTGTTAAATGCTGAATCCTTGATGAGATATGTGTCATTAGTTGTTAGGATTCATAAATTGTTTATGGTCTACCATTACTTGTTCTGTTTCATGTGGCTTGTCTTGTGAACTCGAGTTGGGTTGTCTTTGACAAGCACAATTTGTCCAATGAAGTGGCAAAACAAATTGCTCATGGGGCCTAAAATATTCATATGCCATTTTGCTGAAATTGATAAGTGCAATTACGACTTGTCTTGTCAAATCTTGGAATTGTCAATGTGCAAGATCTAATCTTGTGTGTGAATACAGGTTGTTTTCACAGGAGGCCGTACACAACCTGGCACAACTAAATCTGATGAGGGGGAGCGCCACTCTTACTCTATAATCGACTGTGAGCCGAAACGTGAACTGATTTTACCATCTGTCATCTACATACAAAAGATTTTGCGGCGTCGTCCGTTTCTCATAAAGAATCTTGAAAATGTCATGCGAAGATTCCTACAGTCATTGGAGCTCTTTGAGGAAAATGAAAGAAAGAAGCTGGCTATTTTCACAGCTTTGGCATTCTCCCAGAAGTTGTCTGGGCTTCCACCAGAGACTGTCTTTCAGCCACTCCTCAAGGACAATCTGGTTGGAAAAGGGATAGTTCTTTCATTTATTACCGACTTTTTCAAGGAATATCTGGTTGATAACAGCCTTGATGATTTGATCTCAATCCTAAAACGGGGTAAAGTAGAAGACAATCTACTTGTATTTTTCCCATCTGCAAAGCGCTCTGCTGAAGGCTTCTCTGAGCATTTCACGTGAGTGTATCTGTTAACCTATCCTGATTTTTATGTATTATTTTAAGGTTTCATACATCACATCACTAGTTTGCCTATTTCTAAAAGTAGTCAGTGCTATCATTAGCTTTTACCATCTTTTCTAGACCATATTTCATTACAATTGGCACAAGGGAGAAATATCAGTTATGGAGGAAGCCACTTATCATTACAGACTTCTCTATGCACTTACTCAATTTAAATGGAGGAAGCCACTTATAATTCTTAGACGTGTCTCACTTTGCCTTTTATCTCTTATCCACTTTGTTCTATTGACTATTGATTAATCAAGACAATGTAGCATTGTTAGCACATTATGATTGGTTTCTTATCTAGTATTTTTATAAATAAACATGTACTTTGTTTTATCCTAATATTTTCTATCAAGAAACTTTGGATGTTTAAAACTAACATTGTTTCTTATCTGCGCAACTTCCTTCTGATTTTCAGCAAGGAAGGACTGTTGCCATTGGTTGAATACAATGACAAGAAACTGTTTGAGGTGAAACTGAAGGAAATGAAATCTGCTTTAACTACCCAGATAGCAGAGGAAACTGAGGTTTCTGAAGTTATAGAGAATGTGAAGCAACGTGTCAAAGATGCCAAGTTACCAGAAATTGAGGTTGTACGGATGCTATGGGATGTTATAATGGATGCTGTTCAATGGTCTGGAAAGAACCAGCAGCAGAATGCCAATTCAGCCCTGCGTCAGGTATGTTTTGACAATTGAGTTTTGCTCCAAGTCCCTGCAGATCTGGGTACTTTAATATCCTCTTGAGTGCTATCGATATGAAATGAAAGTATAAACAAAATGAAATTATCATGCAAGGGATTATACTTGACTGTTTTGCATTGTTAATGGATAAGTGGATATCTGAGTTTTACTATGCTTATGTGCATGATACATTTCATTATGTCTACTAAAATTTGGCATTCAGTGTTGTGTACATTTAGTTGCCATTAAGTCATTTATTTAAAGATAAGGAGGTTGAAAATCTACCTAGAACAATACTTGTTTGGGTCTGTTTCTTTGGTTGCAAAACTTCTGATGTGTTGCCAATTGGGTCATACATTTTTGGTGCAGTTTAGCTGTAATTACAAAGCACCGAGTAATACTTATTGAAAGGAATAGGTTCCTGTATGTTCATTGACTTAAGTGTTCTATTATTCCGTATGTTCTGTGAATTCAGACATGTGCACGATACCACTGAGAAAACTTCTTGTTGAAGATGCAGTAGTCCATTCTATTAAATGTGATTGATCATTAGGCTTTTGCCTATGCAATGTTTTCCCTTGCACATTTTTTTATTAGTGGTGCCCATGTTTCTTGTCATGCAATTCTAGGATGACCATACAGTGGATGCTTCTGCACTATACACAATAGTGAATAGTGTGTTTGTGGAGATGTATGGCTTAGGTTGTTTGGTCTGAACGTTATTTCTTCCGTAACAGGTGAAAACATGGGCAACACTGCTTAGTGCATTCTGCATCAATGGGAAGCTTGAGCTGGAGCTCATGTACAAAGTTCAAGTTCAGTGCTATGAGGACACGAAGCTCATGAAGGTTTTCCCCGAGATTGTGAGGTCTCTCTATGATCTTGATGTGCTTGCAGAAGACACCATACTTCACTGGTTCCGCAAAGGAACAAATCCCAAGGGCAGGTATGCACTTCCATTTGGATTTCCGTATATTGATATAAATGTCCCCGGAAATGAAACCTAGTATTATTGTTAAGTTGCCTGTCCCTGAGTTTCTCTTTTCCTTGGTTGCTTCCTGAACAGAATTGAAATCACTGGAATTGTATAGAAATTACTTGCCAAGTTTCAAATGGTATGGCGGAAAATTAATAAACTATTTATTTGTATGTAGGCAAACCTTTGTGAAGGCCTTGGAGCCCTTTGTGAATTGGCTGGAAGAAGCTGAGGAAGAGGAGTAGCTGCTGCCGCTGGTGCGGCCGCCGC
>JAYMSZ010003020.1:0-11140 GCA_036897665.1 Pelargonium citronellum
TTTGCAGCTAGTCTGGTTCAGTTCAGAATAGCTGAGCTGACTAAGAGAAAGGATGATCAAGTGCCCGATAATAACTGTGAAAACCCATTTTCTGCAGCTACCATGGAGAAGCCATATGTCAGTCATCAGAACTCAATGGACAGTTCAGATGGTGATCTACTTTCTCCAGGCCTCAATCAAGATTGTGAACTGAAGCCGGGATCGAAGGGTTTGAATCATCCATCACATGAGTCAGTTGAAGTGGCATTTGATTCCTCTGCTGCTGATGATAGTATTTTTGGACATGAGCAAGAAGTTCCTTACCAACCTCAAAGACTTCCTTCCATGGATGATGACACATACTTCTCTCACCCAAACTTGTTTACTTCAGAGAACTCAAATCCTGGGTCTGGTACTCATTCATTTCCCGATATTCCCCGGTCTGATCATGCTTTTGAACACGAGAATGCTCATCACCAACCTCAAAGGCTGCCTTCCATGGATGACGATTTCTCATACCCGAACTTGTTTACTTCAAACGACTCAAATCATGGATCTGGGGCTCATTCCTTTTCAGGTAATTCGCGGTCCACCCATGATCTATGAGCTGAATTATATTCCAAGTAGGTCATTGCGAATGTTATTTTCAGGAATTCCTGGCTGAGTGAACACTATGTTTTAATTATTGCTTTCCTTGTATTTGTAAAGTAAAAGTCGTTAGAATTAATGCAAGTCTTAGCATGGGAGGTCAGATAGCTTAGCTACCTTTGTGTTCATGAAGCATGAACCTTATTATATACTGTTTCCAGTTGGAAACTCTGTTCTGGACAGTTCATGCTACATTTTGCTGGTGAATTTACAGATTAATTCCATGTACAAAAACAGTACTTTCATTGCTGGAAATAAGATTTTGTATTATGTTTATATTCTGTTTCTGGCTGCCAAGGAAAATTGGTTTGGACTCTGGCATAATTTTATACAACTTGAACTTGGATTCCTATGGTTACTAAAAGTATCAAGATTAAAGTGGTGTTACAAGTAGGCAACACAATCATTATTCTGCATGTTAGGGTTAGGGGCACACTTTAAACTCTAAAAGCATTTTTTTTTTTCTGTTGAGACTGAGATGCTATTATTGAAAGTTTGTGCGTACCATATTATATCAGTATTTTGAACAGGTCGAAAAACAAGCAAATCACTTAATATTGATAGAAATAAGTTTTTGTAAAAAACGTTATCAGTTCTTACAAAGAGCATTACAGTGCGAGGAAAATTTCACTATAACCATCTCGCAATGCTTCACACAACAGGTTATCAGTGGCGACTAGGGTGGGGTTTTAGACATACCCAATCTGTTTTAAATTCATCTATCTTCATGTTCAGGTCCTTTTGTACCCAAGGCATGCACGCCTCAGTACAGCAATCTCTTGTTCTCCAGAAAGGATACGTAGAAAATGAATATGTGAAATGTAGCCAATAAAACCTTCTGTTATTCTATTGTAAATGTTGCTTATTTGACAGTGACAGATCTTCCATTTTTGTGAAATATCTAATCCTCATTGCCACTTTTTCATATAGAAATGTTAAGGGTCATTCCACACAAATAATGTGGCATATCTTCCCTTTTCATGACAACACTAAAAACCTAGAGCGTGAAACTAGCTCTGATTTACTATTTCAAATGCATGGTCATTGCACATCCAAATAAAGGGGAAAAACATAACAAAAACCCACAAATATTAACCAGACAGACAAGGCACAAAACCGCCCACGATGCATAAATGTAAGAGCCTAAGCATCACGCCATTCCCTACTGCAGCAAAAGATACAAATTGCGACTGGAACAAAGCAACTCATATGCACAACATAATGAATACAATGCAGAATGGGCTTACAGACTCAAATCAGATGGACACCGTCGTTAATCGTTAATAATAATAATATTTATAGAAGCAAAAAGAGAGAAGAAAATAGAGCTTTATAATTAAGAGAAAAAAATAAGTCCGCAATTAACTTTTTTCTTTACTTGAGATGTGGCAGGGTCACCTTGGACCAGATAACTCAACTGCATGCAGATTTTCAGTTGAGTCAACGATCCAATCGGAATTAGGATGAGGCGCAAGCTCCACCTCTTGCCGAAGAACTTCCACCTTTTGCCATTCGTCCCATCTCTCAGCCAACCCGTCTCCTTCGAGCATTCTCACAACTTCTGACATCTTTGGCCTGTCCATCGGAGAGCCTTGCGTGCAGAGCAATGCAACCTGAATTAACTGCTCTACCTCAGCTTCTATGTAATTTTTCTGCAGATCAGGATCAACCAACATTTCTAGTTTCTTCTCTTTCAGAAGTCCTTTTACCTGAGAGTGCCAGCAAAAAATCAGTAAACAAAACTCAGTTCAAAAGGGACATTATCGAGCATGTGCTATACCAACAAAAGTTACATATACATAATCTGTTTCATGTCAAAGGTCTAATCAGATGCCTATTAAATATCGAGTTCCACCATGTTTGTCTCAATTGACTCGACCAAGAACACAAAAGTAGAGATTTTTTAGCAGCCAAGTGAAACGCAACCCCTAAACTAAGTTAATTTGAATGACAGTAAAGCAAACAAATAAAAGTAGGGTAAATACCCAGTCGAGCAGCATGACATCGTCATCATTTGCAAGCCGAGCAAGATCAAAAGCCCTCTGTCCAGTGATCAGTTCCAGAAGCATAATCCCATAACCAAAAACATCAGTTTTCTCAGAAGACTTGCCAGTAGATAGGTACTCCGGTGCTATATGCCCAATTGTGCCACGTACAGCAGTAGTGACATGGGTATCCTTGTAGTCCATAAGTTTGGCCAAGCCAAAATCTCCAACAACAGCCTCAAACTCCTCGTCAAGTAAAATGTTAGCAGCTTTCACGTCACGATGAATGATCTTTGGGTCACAATGATCATGTAAATAGGAAAGCCCCCTTGCCGATCCTAACGCAATTCGTTTCCTAGTTGGCCAATCAAGTGGTGGTTGATCTGGTGGGCGTTCTGAAACAAATTAAGTATAAGAGTAGACAGTTAGATATTGTAATGCCATCCCTTCTAGTAACATGTTTAACGGTTAACAAGAGTATTTTATGCTCTTACTATTCATCAACACGCTTCGAAATACAATAGAGAGAGAGGGAGAAGAATTGGCAAGCAGGATTGTAATTGAAATGACAGGCACCCACAAGACAAACAAAGCACTGCAGATGCAAGTAACATGAAGTAAGAGGCTAGCAAGGTTTACCCCTTAAACATGATGCAACACTTCCATTAGCCATGTATGGGTAAACAAGTAAGCGTTCAGTAGGCGTCATACAGAAACCCCGTAACCGGAGGAGATTACGATGCACAGCCATGCTTATCATTTCTACTTCTGTCTGAAACTGCAACTCTCCACCAGGTGTACGCTCTTCTTTCAGTCTTTTTACAGCCACCAATGAACCATCCGCTAACCGGCCTTTGTAAACCTTGCCAAATCCACCTCTACCAAGTATATTTTTGTTGCTAAAACTATCTGTTGCAACCTGTAACTCTCGAAGCGAAAACCTTTTAAGCTGACCCAAATGGACTTCTGGATCTTCTTCAGCTGCAAAAGGGAGGAAACCAAGAGATAATCAACTTACTAAACAAATTAAACACCCGTCAATTTGCAGGGATAGATACGAACCAGGCACATCAAAGAAAAATTCCTGTGGTTTTCTCCGACGCCACCATGCAAATGCAATTGCAGGTGCAGCAAACAGTAAAGCAGCACCAGCAGCCACTCCCCCTGCAATTGCTCCAGTAGCACTATTGCCACCTGAAATGTATAAAAAAAAATATCAGAATATTCTACAACAAATCCTACCTACTGATGAAATATAAAAAAAATTGGAATATTCCAAAAATACTTGAAGACAAGATTAAAAAATGAAAGTGCTTCTGGAAAATCACCTGGTGTTGAAATAGGAGGTGGTGGGACAAACGGCGGAG
Organism: Pelargonium citronellum; assembly: GCA_036897665.1. Classification (NCBI taxonomy): domain Eukaryota; kingdom Viridiplantae; phylum Streptophyta; class Magnoliopsida; order Geraniales; family Geraniaceae; genus Pelargonium; species Pelargonium citronellum. Next base: position 3,980 of record JAYMSZ010003020.1, read on the forward strand.
GAGGAGAAAATGGAGGAGATCCTGGGCAAGGGTGCCCAGTAACTGGGCCACATAGATCCAAGTTGTTCGCAAAACTGCAGAAGAAACATGAACCATTTAGTATGGTCTTTAGGAAATTCTCTAGAAAAAATGACTCAAACTAAGAAGAAACCTTATAGGAGTGAAGAGTGAGAAAGAACCGTTATCCGGAACCACTCCTGAGAGGCGGTTGTTTGACAGATCCCTGCATTGCACATTACGAAATTAGACCATTTTTTTCTGGAACCAGTATAATTCCAGAGACGCAAGAAATGCTAATGATGTGATATGTTTGTGCAGGTGCATGAGAGAGAGAGAGAGAGATTAGCTTAGCACTCACAGAACTTGCAATGATGTGATATTAGTCAATGACATAGGGATGGGACCTGTCAAGCTGTTGTTGTTGAGCCGGCTATCCTTACACAAATTAGAGGAGCAAAATGTTACAGAGTCATCATATGCATCAAAGAAATGGAATTTAAAATATATGCTCGTGTGTATCAGAAGTGCGACTTTTTTTTTTGAGCTCATATATCAGAAGTGTAACTTGATTATACATAAAGAGCCATTATAATGTCCCCAAGGATGGTGAGTTAAAAGCCAATTTGTCCTAAACAGGATTAAATGGAAAGAAAGAGGTTAAACAGGAAAATATAAACTCAAGGCAGAACCATTCTAGTGGACAGGATACATATAGAATTTAGATTCATATTAAAGTAAGTTTTTGATTGATTGACCATGTGACGCACTCTTTAGTGTCGGGACATATGAGATAGAAACAACCATTTGGAATGAATATTGATCCAACACCAACCCAAATTTTTATTCACACAAAGCTAGCTGGGGCAGCATATTTTGCATGGACTGGTTCCTAAAGCAAAAAATTCAAAAACTTATCATGTAGCTTTAATAAAAGGGTAATTTAAGGTCATATGCAAATATATGATATGATGTTGAATTTGAAAATAAAATAACATGCGAAAAACAATAAATTCCAAGAATTAAATACTTTTCCCATGATTTTGTCATGTTAAATTTGAAAATAAAGTAACGTGAAAAATATTAAATTCCAAGAATTAAATACTTTTCCCATGATTTTCCTCTTTTGAATAACTAAATATAGTTCACAATGCAATAAAAAAAATACAGAACTGAATACTTGAAAGAGAAAAAAAATGATACAAAACCAAAGCCATCAATAATGAAAAACAAAGTAATTGGGTGAACCACACTCACAGGAAACGCAATTTAGACAGCTTGCCCAATGAATCGGGAATGAGACCAGTAAAGCTGTTCAAGTAAAGATCCAAGCTCACCAAGCTAGTCAGGTTCCCAAGGTCGCTAGGAATTGGTCCACTGATGTTATTACTGTAGAGTTCCCTGTCACATCGCGAATTAACTTAATAATTTATAGACTACAAGTTGAATATGATCTAAGTTAGCACAACATAATTTTGAGAACTAAAACAAAACTACAGAATCTTTTGCTGGTTCTCCAAAGTCATAAGTTACAACTGAAGGTCAACAACATACTTGGAGAACCTTAGTACACTCACACACGAGCACCTTAACAGGTGTAATTTGTCCCTTATTATTCGATAATCAAACAAACACACACACAAATCCCCTTTTATTAAGAAAAGCATCCCGATAGAGTCGATTTGGAGTTTGAGAGGTGACCATACATCCTTAAAAATAGCTTCATTGTTAGATATAAGTTTTCCTGTAACTCCATCCAAATACATGGAGGTATGCTTTGAATCAACTACAAATTGCATATCTCAATGTCATACTGATTAATAGTCGACAAAATTTGAGCAGATAAAAAGCAAAATTAGGCTTATTTGGAATATTCTTTGTGTTGGAATTAATACAGTGCACGCACTGGTAAGCCTTGTAAGTTGACATGGAAGAAAAATCTTTCACTATTCCAATCACATATTTTAGGATTCTACATTTTTCCAATGAAGAATTGTAGAACAGATCATTTTCCCCAAAAGTTGCGAAAATCTATCTCCAATATAATATGACCAAGAACAGAGACAAAAACTTCACTTCAACCCCAGAGCACATTCCATCAACCAATTCAAGCTTGATACTAATTGATGCAACCTAGTGAGTCAAAAAAAAAGGAAGGGTTTTCATCCAAGGTAAGAACCATCTGTACCACAAGGAATCAATAATGAAAATGGTGTATCACCAAGTTGGAGTAAAAACCTGCATTGTTTATTTACAAAACATTTACATTAATATGTTTTATATGTGAATCATAATGTAGCTTGTAGAAAAATGAGAGAAGACCCAAGAAACAGCATTGATTGTTAAATTGTGTGAAACAGAGAGATAAAAAGGAATGCAATGGCCACAAAGGCGGGGCAATTCAATAACCATAGTGAGGAAAATAATTTTAGAGCACAACTCACAAGTACTGCAAGTTTTTCAGCAGCCCAAGCTGTGGGACAAGTTGACCAGACAATGCAGCATTTCCAAGATCACTGACAAAAGCAGAGGAATACAAATCAGGTCATCTTTTAGAGAAGAATATGATGATATAATTTTCTAAAGGTACAGCATAAGAATGCACGTCAAAGACATGCAAGGGCAAGAAGATTACACTCTTATGACACTGTTATCATTGTTGCATGTGACATGAAACCATGTACAAGGATTAACCAGTGTAGGATCCCAACTCTGCAGGACATTGTTAGGATCGTCCAAGTTGGTCCGAAGTGTATGCAAGGCATCGCCTGTTACAATATGCAAGAATAAAAAGCATGCTATATGAAAGAAATAACAAGGGCAAAACAAGAAACATATAACACATACCTCTAGTTGCCACAAATACTAGTAAATCCATTTGAAGGACAAGTATAAAAGTACACATAATTAGTTTTAGTAATTTTTTATAAATGTCAGCTATGAAGATCAGGAAACAACTTTTCCAAGTTTAAGATATATGAATTAGCATAATGTATTATTTCCTTAACCACAAAAGGCAATAGTTTTTACTACAACTGATAGAGTTTGAGGGTATTTTTAGCATAGCATTACATCTACAATCCTAGTATCACCCACTGTGAATTGTGAAGCCACAACTGTTTTTTTTTTTTTCTGAAAAGGGCATTTGGATACAGACTATTGTGACAATATCAAGTGCTCAAAATAATGTTCTAACAAACTACAATCCTCCTATTAGGTCACAAGAGGTACAAGTTTTCAAATTTCCTCCTTAATGTACTAAGAAACTATCCATACCCGTGTACTTAATTTTCCATTTTCAATGAATTCACACATAAACTGTCCAAAAACAAGATTTAAAAAAAAAAAAAACATCAACATCAGTACCTATCAACACAAAAATAACTTCATTAACTAGAACATACGCAGCTTTCACAAATAAAAACAAAAACAACGATAAAAAAACATTTCAAGAATTCAAAAAAGAGTTGAAAAACTATATTCAAAGTTGAGAAAGTGACCAGAAATCAAAGAACAAATATGTAAAATAAAAGAAAGTTCAAACACAAACCTTCCATATTAGCAGAAATCTGGGAAAGTGGATGAGCCAGTAAGATCAGCCATAGAAAAACCCAAGCCCCACCACCAACCATTGCCTCCATCAGACAGAGTGGGAGCTCAATCTCCTCAGATCCAACCAGTACACAAAACCCAAAACCACCATCACCAAAATCCCCACTTAAAACCCTACCCACCAAAAAATCTGCTCAAAAACCCTTCAAATCGCCACCATTCTCTCCGAAAAACACACCCGGAGAACCAGAATCTGATCCCGATCTCGTCACAAGAAGTGGAGAGCAGAAAGGCAAAACCCAGAAAAACTATCGAAAAAAGAACAAATCTTCAGTGCATTAGGCTGAGTTCAAACTTTCCCTTTTGAAAAAACCTTTCCTTTTCTTCGCTTTCTCTCTCTAGAGAGTGAGTGAGTGTGTAATGTGAGTGTTTGGGAGTGAAGAGAGAGAGAGAGCTATCTATCTATTACAGACTTTTGCTTTATTTTTTGTTGCTTTAGAGAGAGAGAGAGAGAGTGAAGCGTGCTCAGACAGTGAGGAAGAGAGAGAAAGTGGGCTGCCCGGAAATGGAGCTGACCGCTGCCCGAACGTAGTCAAAAACGGGTTTCGCGCTATATCGTGGAAAGTGACGTGACTTTGGGGACAATCCCGTTTCCGGTCAAGGCTTTGCGTGGGGCCACCTTTTGCCACGTCAGATTCGGTCCACATATCCCTTTTCTTCGTCATCAATTCCTACATTTATGATTTTATTTTTCTATTTATGAATATTCCCCTTTGAGTTTTAAGTGATTATTCGGTGAGTTTTTTTGTTAAAGAGTGAAAGGATTCCATTCCTTCTTCTGTACTAGTTTTGTTATGTTTTTTTTTTTCAATTTTAATTAATTGTTTCATTTTTTTTTAAACTTCTCATTATTCTATTAAATCCCTTCTTAAGTTTTTCACGTTAGCACACAAATGTCTGACATTGTAGTAGCGTGATTCATTCAAAATTATATTGTTTTAAGTAAACATAAAATAAAATATGCATACTTTAGCCCAATGTCTTATCCTTTAACGACTGCGAATATGTCACATGAGAGAAAAAACATTATTATGATGACCGATGATGAGAGTGACAACTACCATCAATTATTTGGCCGACAATTCGGGTTATGACATGTGACACGATATGAACACAACACAAATTTATGTGGGTTTGGATTCGGCATAAACGGGTTCATGTTGTGTTCATGTTATCTAACCTAAGTGCTTGTTTGTTAAGACTACTTCCTCCTTAAAGGAGATGTCACATAAACTTAGCTTGAAGGAGGTGACTGTCACATAGGAAGTAGCTTGTTTGGTAAAAAAAAAACTATTGGTTGCTCCTTAAAGGAGCAAAAATTGATTTTGGCTCCTTAAAGGAGCCAAATGCTGCAGGAGCCAAATGGTTCCAGTGGGGAACAGTAGCTCCGTGAAGGAGCTCAAATGTAATGGTTAATGACCATTTTGCCCATGCCTTGAACAAAGGGGTAGAAAAGAAGAAGAGCCAACGGCTCTATTGTTTCAAATCATCAACATTAAACCAATTCTCATAAAATTGAGCACAAATTCAACCCCAAGAAAATTGAATACATGATAAACCTCAAACTGAAACAACAAAATTGATAAAAATAAATCAGCCCCAACGTCTATATTGTTCAAGTTCATCCAAAATTGAATATCTAATTTCCATAAAATTGAAATCAAATAATAATATAACAAATCATTGATAATTTATTTTAAACAGAAAATGATAAAAATTGATAATTTATTAAATCTGAAGATAAAAATAACAAATGAAATCACCCGATTTACAGAGACTGAACCCAAATTAAATCTCTAATTGGACCTCTAATTCTCACGAAATTAACCCTAAATTTTTTTTTTTTAAAAAAATATGAACCCAAAATTAACCCAAAAGATGAGATCTCACCGATCATCATGAGGAGGTGTTGTGAATAACCACCGATCACCTAGCAGAGGTTAGGCTTGCCTCACAAATGAGATCTGAAAAGCCAATTGGTGGTGTTATGTTGTCGGAAGTGTTGTGTTGTGTTGCACGACGGATTCGTGGAGGAGGAGCACGGCGGATTGACGGCGAGCACGGAGAAGGATGGAGCTGAGCTCGGTGGAGGAGGATCATGGAAGCTAATGAGCTGGTGTTGATGGTGGTGGAGGTGAAGGAGTAGATGTTGTCTGCGGTGGAGGTGAGGAGTTGTGCTGCTGTGCAAAATAGGTTAGGTTTGGTAACATTTTGCTTTTATATATTAAGTTAGGTTAGGTAAGATTTTAACTCTAGTAAAGTTAGGTTAGGTTAACTTATAATAATAATAATAATAATAACAATAATTCTCAAGAATTTAATATAGCGAAAATCAAAAATAAATTACAAAATTGGACTATTCCAAAACATAATCCAAAATCAATCTATCATATAGGAACATTTGAATTCAAATCCGATTATTCAATTAAACAAACAGAGCAAACTCTTCCTTTGAATAAAGATCATGAAAACATAAAATTGTTTTCTTCTCAGGCTATTCACGAACATAAAAAGAAATATAAATTTCTTCACATAGGACTAGTTCAAGTAGCTATTAAACCTCTATTTAGAATAGGATTAAATATTCCTTTATTCATGTGTCTTCACGATGCTAGGCATTTAAATTTCGAAAATTATGTTTTAGCCCTTGCTGAATCAAATTTAGCTAATGGACCAGTTTATTTTAATTGCTTTCCAAACTTTTCATTATCTTTATATGATCCAAATATTTTAGAATCATTAGTTTTGACTATTCAAACTAAAAATATTGAAGTCACCACTAACACTAGAACAATTTGTTTAATATATAGGATTTATTATAAAATTATGACTACAACTATAGATCATAAAGCTAAAGTATCATCAATAAGAGATGAAACCTTAATATTTGAAGCAAATACTCATAATACTCTTGTTCATGTCCCAAAAAGATTAAAGTGGAATGAAATCACTAAGTCTAATACATGGAATTTAGAAATTTTAATGAAGCATCAACCTTTAGAAAATCTAGATAAAAAAGGTGTCATCTTTGAAACTACTAATGGATCTGTTCAAATTGATTTTTCAAATTATTTTCCACAAACGAGAATTTCTCAGTTTGAGCATTCTAATTTTTCAAGAAAATATTTTGACTCTCGAATTGAGTTAAATAAGGTAGTTTTTTCTAAAAGTATTACTCAACCAATTTACAAAAAAGAGAGAGAAGAATCAACAGATCCTGAAGATAGTCAAAGCATGATAACTGCTAAAAATGAAGAATTCTCTCCCACACCTAGTCAAATGAATATATACCATATTAATATGATAACAAACCCGTTTGAAATTGATAAAGAATTATTAAAAATATATTATTTTTATCCACTTAATGATGATAAAAGACACTGGTTTTTAAAAACTTTTGAAAGTCCATAACGAATAAAAATTCGAGAAGATTGGTATACTTATATGAGACAAGTAAAAACTAATATTAATAAAAACTCCAAAAAATGGGAGGTATATGTATAAAATTCGCCGAAAAAATTATGCAGGCCTTAAAAAATTTAAAAAACAAGT
>JAYMSZ010003021.1:0-11137 GCA_036897665.1 Pelargonium citronellum
TCTTAATCATTGCACCACCCCTTAGGGATCAATACAACGAATTAGGGATGAGAAAATTTTTCTTATATATGAGTATGAACCCGAGAATATATGGGTGAATATGTGTATTGGGATATTATCAAAAAAAGTCGTGAGTATAGATACTTACAAACTCGTACAAAAAATATCTAACATGCTTAGAAAATTATTCATATTTGATGCGAAATTATGTGGATAATCAATTACTATCTAGATCAACAAGAGATGACAATTTCCTCCAAAATCGGCTTAAAATTGAAATTTCGGATCTAAAAATAGGTGGTGTCTTGATTTCACATGGTTTCTAAAAACATTTGGACTAAATCGGGACGTTCTCAATAGTTCAAAAACTAAATTGTGCATTTCTCCTTTATTTATTGGGGTGTTAGAATTGACTTGTATGCCTCAGTTCAAGAGGCAAGACATTTTACTCTTCTGAGAGGGACAACAATGAGGTTCAAGTCAGGACTCAGCCACAGCTTAATACATGAGCACTTACACAAATATGATTATATGTCTTAAGATCCATTATATATGCACATTGTTTGATCAATTAAATTAAATTGAAATCCAACAGAACAGCCACATACATACATTCAATATAGTTTGGACATCATGTAGTGTTTTAATTAACAAACCAAATACAGAAGACAATGGAGGAGAACGAATTAATATATATAAAGATCATATACACAGCCCATAGTTACAAAGAGACACTTTCTTTTTAACATGACATCCAAAGCTTACTCCCAGTTTGTGAACCACCCAAGCAAATTATACGATTCTCATATATCTAATTAACAGGTTTATTTTGCTAGTCACTCACTTAATAACCATTCTTTCCTTTTGACGAAAAAAATCTGCTAAATCCACGCGCATGTTTTTCTGGCGTTGGAGATGGGGAGGAAGGTGTCGTAGGCCTGTGTTTGTGATTCTTAGAACTGATTGGTGATCTCAAGTATGACTCGGTATCAGATGGGCTGCATGGAGAATGATAGAAACCAATGGGGGACTCGTTGCCCACTCTGTGACCGTTGCCATAAGTAGCAGTGTCCATCTCAGCCTGTTCCGGCTCCTGAATGTTCATGCTACTGGTAACAGGCTCATCCTCAACAAACCTGTCACCCTTTTGGTTTCTCTCGTTGTATGGAGACCCCGGTTCATATGGAGGACGCATAGCTTTCAGCTGCTTGCCAAGAAGAAATATGGTTTCTTGACACTCGGCCAACTTCTCTGCTGCAGCTGTTAACTCGTTCTCCTGTCATCACAGAATTGTTATGTTTAGCTTTGTCATACATCAAAGCAACATAATCAGCAACTAAGAAACAATGAACATCGTATCGCTTTTCTGAGCTGACATGGCATCATATATATGTGATGAGAATGGTCATGTGCAAGACAGAAGGAAAATTCACCTGTTTGGTCTTGATGTCAGTTTCAGCCGTTGAACATACAGAACAGACAAAGTAGCTCTCCTTCCTGTCAATAATACGATATTTAGGGTTAGAGATTCAATCGTATCTGTGATCATCCAGAATTTTAAAGGCTACACAGGATGTACTGGTGTGGTCACCTCTTAAATTTGTCAAGCTATAAAACTACCCTACATTTGCAATGAACTATTCAAATCAAGACATTCAATAAGATAAAAAGTGAATATGTCTAAAGGGGTTTTGAATATGAAAATCAAGTGATCATGCAAACATACAACCCTAATGAGATAAATTGCAAGTTCTGACGGAAGGCAACTTCTGCATAGACAAGTTTTTTTTTTTTTTTTTAAAACCTTTTTCTAAACTGAGGCCACAGGCTAGACAAAAGATTATTTGTCCCTTCTAAAATGTTTATCACAATTAACAAAATCAAGCAAGAATTTTTATCACAGGCCTAAGGAAGTTGGATGATAACCTTTGCAATTGCTCTTGAAGTTCACTGCATCTTGCCAAAGCATCCTGATGACACCCTTTTTCCAGTTGAAGCTCTTTTTCCAAACTTACTGTTTTCTCTCGCAGAAGGTTCACTTCATTGTCCAACTCATCTGCATGTTTTTCAAGTGATCTATATGACTCAGCCATGCATTTGAGCTGGGTCTCTGACAAGCTGTTCGATTTTTGTGTAGAAGCCAATTGAGATTTAAGTTCTGAGAGAAGCTCCTCAGCTTCCCGTAATTGGGACTTCGTTATCTCCAGATTCTCAGTACACCTGGCAAGATCAATTGCCATGCTATCTTTCTCTGATTTCAATTGTTCAAACTCCTCTGATGATTTTGATGATGTAGCATTTGATTCGTAGCCTGAGCTCATATGGCCATAATCAGGATCTTCAGGATCAGAAGTGGAATCAGAAATACGAGCACACGCATTTTGATATCTGTCTCCAGATGAGTTCTTTTCAACTGTCTTGTTCTCAGGCAAAGCCACTTTGTCAATGCAGTCAGGACTAGTGGATCCCGCTTCAGTACTCTTGTAACCTAGGACATTAAATCTGCGTTCACTGGCATGAGCAAAAACATGGGAGAGATCAAGAACAAAATCATCCCAAGTTGCAGTGCTGCACAATAATTTATTGAAGGTAGCAGAGAAATTTTCAATTTTCTGGTTTAGTCCATGGCCATCTAGACACGTGTCATGGACAGCCTTGGCTTCTTTTCCCAAAAACAGCACGAAATCATGAATTTGAGAAATGGCCTCCTTCAAATCTTCACTCACAACTTGCATATCCTCTGTATTCGGTTTACCTTCCTGTAACAAAGCAATCTCCTCAGTACTTACGCCAGAATCCTCAGTACAAGCCTGTCGGTTGCGTGCGGCATCAGGGCTGTTCATTTGTTCCAGGACAGATGTGACAGCTTGATGATGTAAAGTTTCATCTGCATCTCGCACAACACATCTGATATCCTCCAAAAATTTCCCCATATCAGTGTCAGAAGATACAGAATCAATTACCATAGATATTCTTGACCTAAGTTTCATCAAAGGTTGGTGATCTGTATCAGATGCTGCATTAACTGTTGGCAGTCCTGCACTAGAAGTCATCTGATTGCCAAATGATGCCATATTATGCTGCTCATCAGCCTGGAGCTCTTTGCCAGCCGTAACTGTTCCCAATTCACCGACTTCCACAGCCTCAGATGGACTATTGTTTGAACCATCTGCAGTAGAGACGACTCCTTTTGAATCATTTGATATGCATGCCAACTTCTCCATCTCCAGAAAATCATCCATTAGCTCCAAGTGGTTTTCACCCTTGTTTGGCTTATCAGGGTTCTTGTCTCTCCTGAAGTTTGAAAGTTCAGAAGTAAGTCCAGTACCCCAAGACTCAGCACAGCTTCTGTCATCATCATTTCCATCTTCAGACAAGGAAATTGTACTTGGTGGATGGCTTGCATTTTGGCTTAAGAAACCTTCTGCTGGGATCTGAATACTAGATCTTGGGGTACTGGTCTGCTGATTGTTGATTTGCAGCTGTGCTTCTAAACTTTGAAGTTTGCTGGCAGTCTTGGCACACATGTTCCTTGATGACAGCAATTCGCTATTGCGCTTTGCCAAAGCTTCTTTAAGCATCTTTGTTTCTTCTTCCATTGCCAATAAACGTTCTGTAAGAAATTCATTCTCTTTATGGAACTTCTGTATATTATCAAATGAAAATTCAGTCATATGGGCCATATGGGGACTAGGAGGCTTATTAGGGGACCTCTTTTGTCGAGTTTCTCCATACTCTCGGCCTAGATTATCAACTTCTAACTTCATTTGGGCAAGTGCAGCAGGACCAGGCAACTTCTTCCGGACAAGGCCACGTAATCTTTGGCACTCAGCTTCTAGCTTAGCTATCTTTTTTACACCCTCCATATGCTGCTTGTTAGCTACATCTGCAGATCTCATACTCATATTCTTTTCTTCATTGCGAATTTCAAGCTCCTTGGAAGCTATGTGGAGCTCGTATTTAAGTGAATTGATTTCCCTTTCACAAGACTCTATATTGTTCTTCAACATCTCAATTTCTGCCTCAGCTTGTGATTTTTCTTCACTTACTTTGATCAGCATGTTAGAATGCTCCTGCAGTGACCTTGAAAGAGCAGCATTCTCACCCGCAGACCTAAGGAGCTCTTGGTCTAGGTCCATAATCTTTGCTTCAAACTCAAGCTTAAGTTTCTCCATTTGTTTGTTTTTTGTATGAACAACATCTTGCAACTTCTGTTCATGCTCTTCTTTCAGATTTCGTATTTGTCGCATGCACTCTTTAAGAGCACCATCCAAATGTGATGCCCTATTTTCAGCAGTGAGCTTTGAAAGTGTGACGGTTTCTAGATGATTTTTCAAAGCCAGAGCTTCAGCTTCAGCCTTTTCCCAACCTGTGGCAAAGGACACATTCATTTAATGATTGGGACAAGAAGAGCACTATGTCTCAGCTCGACATATGAACAGGAATCGTACATTCATGAAGTGGAATCAAATAAAAATCATACCTGAGACAGCTTCTTCAGCAACTTTGGCATGCTGTTTCACCAGGTTTTCCTTAGTAGTGATCTCAGCCTTAACTGCAGCCAGTGCTGCAGTCAGCTTTTCAATTAAATCCTTTATCTCATCATCCTGCGTTTTTACTTGCTCCTCATATGACTTCACTTGCTTCTCATATGTTTTCACTTGTTCCTCCAACCCAGTCAAATGTGTATATGATTCCACAGATATCTGGACATATTTTGGTTTGTTGTAGTCCTGCCAACAGAGGAATAAAACCAATAAGCAAAATTTTAAACTAACATCCTCAATTGAAAAGAGAACTGACTAAAGATGCACATAGACACACCATTCGATTTTGAACCAGTACAATTAGAGGCTAAAATAAAACAAAAAAAATGAAATAAAGTGGATTTCTTAACTTCTGAAAGTGTGCAAAACGATTATATGTGAGAAAGTTATAAAAACTCCAGAAGTAATGAACTTCAGGTTCAGTGTTGCATAGGTCAGAATGGTTTAAAAAAATCATAAAAACTTTATCTGTAAAATGACTCCCATTAAGGAAATTACAAATAGATATATTCCATTGGTTTCTGCAGAACAAAACGGTAATGCGCTTCAGAAGCATAGCCATGATGTGGGGAAGCTTATTTAAAATGTAGAACAACTTCTACCGGGGAAGCAATAGACAGACAACTCCGGGAAATGATTTAACAGTTAAAGTTAATGGCAACTACAAAAGATAGCACAGTAAAAGAGTCCAACTTCCAGAAGGGAAATATGGTGGCCACTAGACAAGTTCAAAATGCTAATATAATAACTGATAATGAACCAAATTGATGGTAGGCAAAAACCAAGGAGAAGAAACCAAATTAGGAAAATTAAGGCAAAACAAGAATTTATAGGTGGCAAACAATGGATAGCCGTACTGCAGATTTCAGACGGTTTATTATAACTAGATTACAAGAAAAAGATAAATGGATGTCTAAGCATTAAGATTTGAACATTCGGAATGAACATTGATACTAATATATATACACCTGATCAGCCTGAGATCCAGATGAAGCTATAGCGGCACCTGCTGAATCTAATATTGCAGCTGTTTTCTCAGCTCCTGCTTTGTCATGTGATTTTTTCTTCCAGGGCCAACTCCGCCGGTCCATCTCAAAAAAATAAAGTCTGCAAGCAAATAAAGGATTAAAATTACAGAAAATCGGTAAGGAAGAGGTATATAAACAAAAAAGCCAATAAATATATGCATGTATCCATATCAAGAATAACATAAAAGACTTGACAAGAAGTTTACAAATTCATTGTTACTTGTACCATGAGATACTTTTGATACACTTATGTAATTTCTCGTTCAACTAATGACCTCTCATAAACATAAAAAGAATTAAGGAAGGGATATAAGAAACCAGAGTGTGTTCTGCACTTATTTGTCAAACAATTTTATTAAATTGCCACAGCAACATTCAGATCATTTAACGACATTTAGCAATAAAGCATGAGAAATCTTTGATGATGAATGGAAACAACAAGCACCAAATAGCAATAAACCAAATAATAAAGAAAAATATTGACAGTAGCAAAATTCATCAAATTCATGAAAAAGATCATGTTGCCTATTTCTTGCTCAAGTTTACAATTTAGCTTCCTACAACTAAGTAGCATAGGTTGCACACAAAGGCAAGACACGCTTCTGGTGAAAGAGATACTTCCTCTACTGCTTGATAATTGAGCAAAAGTAAACATTATGACCAACTGAATAACCTCGAATCACATCACATAAAATACAAGCAAAGATGCCATGATGGCAGGTACTACCTACCATGTCGTTTTTTCGCTAAATTTTAAATGCATACTAATCATATTCCTTTCAATTACCGAGAAATGACGATTCACGTCAACCAGAGTCAAAGACAAAGCTCTGAAACAATAGTCCGAGTTTGTAAGTAACGAAAAATGTGAATTGCTATATCAAAACAGCAAACAGAAAAAGGGGCAAGCGACCTAGAAATCACTATTATCAAAACAGGCAATAGAAGCATTACACTGCACAATTGAAGAATCCATCTCACAATGACAGAAATAAATTAATGAATAAGATGTTGTTCGACACTAATTTTCCTGATGCCCAAACAGAAAGCTACCACAAAACAATATGAAACTTCCATCAGTGACTTTTCACGTCAACAAGATTTCCAATAAGGTACATTGTATTGGATGCAAGCTAAGACAATAAGGTAATTAACTAGTCAAATACCAATTCTAAAAAGATCTGATCATAGAGCTTGCAATAGCTGAAGATTAAATTCCCACAGTAGCAATATCAATACATCAGCTTTCATGAGAAGAATCAACACCTTCCTCAATCAAATAAGATCCAATGCAGAAACCGACACTCCACTCACAGTAAAACGAGAAACTATAAAATACACAAAATAACACAAGATACTGTTGCCGAAAGGCATCTGAGAGGGAACCCAATAACAAAATAAAAACAGTTTTCAATGCGGAGCTCCATAAATGAGCTCAAAAACAGCGCTCAATCAGCAAATCGGACAAGAAATTGAAACCAATCGGGAGCGAGAGAGAGAGACCTCTCACCGACAGAAATAGGAAGGTTAAAAAAAAGCAAGCAATCTCCAATTCGACAAAAAGCATGAGAAGACGATGAAGAAAAAACAAGAAATGGAATCAAAACCGCTTTCAAAAAACAGAAACAAACAACAAAAACAGCCGAGACTCCACTGTTTCCGTTTCGTCCCGAAAAGCCGCCATTGAAGGGAAAGAAATAGAAAGCGTAAAGGACAAGCGAATGCGGAATCGAGGTGATCGAGAGCTCAAGAAACCGACTCACCAGTAAAAAATGTAGCTAACTTTCGGTCAGTCGAAAAAGGATGTCTGAAACAAAAACTGACGAGAAAAAAGATTGAAGCTCGGTTTTCATAGAGATGAAGAAATTGGGGCTTGTTGATGCAGTGTAGCTATAGAAATGACGCCGGCGGCGGCGGCGGAGGTGGTGGTGGGCTGAAGCAGCAAATCCAAGACCATCTTAGAGTCAATTCCATAAGATCAAAATCGCACAGACAGAGCCAAACTCCATCTCCCCAGAACCAATCCCCAACTTCTGTTGCTGAAAAGCTTCTTCCTTTCGGACTCCCTGTGGCCGATCTCATTGAGCCCCAAATCGAACCCAACCTCAGACCTGTTGATTTTGTCCAAACCCTAGCCGATTTGTATCGTGGGATTGAGAATTGCCCGCAATTCGATAAATCCGAGAAGCATCTGGAGCAATGTTCTGTTTTTCGAGGGCTATCGGATCCCAAGCTGTTTCGTCGTAGCCTCAGGTCTGCGAGACAACATGCTGTGGATGTGAACACCAAGATAGTGCTTGCGGCATGGTTAAGGTTTGAGAGGAGAGAAGATGAGCTGTCCGGATCGTCTCCCTTGGATTGTTGTGGAAGGAATATGGAGTGTCCCAAGGCTAATTTGCTAGCTGGGTATAACCCTGAATCAGTTTATGACCACTGTGTGTGCGTGCAAAGTGCGGGACAGGAAGCCGAGGTTGATGATGTTACAATGGAGGATGAGGAATGCTCCACTTCGGAGGAAGATTGGAACATGTCATTTTGATTGGAGACTCTGAAATTCCGTGTAATAGACATAATATGTCTTTGCTCTCTAAACCCTTTAAGGCATTGTTGTATGATGGCTTCAGAGAATCACAATGGGAGAAGATAAATTTCACCCATAATGGGATATCTGCAGATGGAATGAAAGCAGTTGAGTATTTTAGCAGGACTAAAAAAGTAGGTTCTTTAGACCCGCCTATTGTTTTAGAGCTTCTTTCTTTTGCCAACAAGTTTTGCTGCGAGGAGATGAAGTCGGCATGTGATGCTCATTTAGCTTCTCTGATTAGTGATGTGGAGGATGCATTGATACTAATTGAGTACGGGCTGGAGGAGAAGGCTTATCTTCTAGTTTGTTAAAAAAACAATAAACCATTGGGTTTTGATTATATCATATCAATACGGGCCCAACTCCACTATCTCGCTCATTTGTGCCCTCCTAATTCACGATCACACAGAGAAGAATCGAAGATTCAGCCACCGAGTCGCCGTCATCGGCCATCGCTCAGATCCCCGTTAACTGTGAGATCTCTCTTTCTCTGTCTCTATCCTTTTTCTCTACCCGTCTCTTTCTCAATTTTGTGTCAATTGGTTGCAGGTGAGAGCCCTAGAAAATCAATCACCTATGTTTCACTGTGTTTCCATCTGAATCAAGGTGCCCATCTTATCTCTCATCAATCGTTAGCTCAAAATCGTCAACTACAGCTATTTATTGTCTAAACAAGTGAAGAATTGATTTGCACAAGTTTTGTTTCCTTTTTTATCCGGTTCATCACTATTATAATAAAATAGCTGTTTTGCCATTTTTTTATATTATTATTTGCTAATTATCTGGTTTTATTTGATGCATGCTTGCACACACAACAACAATCAGAAAATGATGGGCGTCAATTCAATTGTTTTTCAGTCAAAATGCCCATATTTTATATTCAAGGAAACTTCCTCCCCCATAAGAATTTGCAAAATAGCTAGCTAAATCGATCCCTTTGGCTTCTTAATATCCTTTTTCTCTCTCCTAATTCTGTTTCAGCTGGTTGCAGCTGAGAGGCCTAGATAGTCAATCACCACCGTTTCACTTTGTTTTTATCTAGATCGTTGCCTAGTCCTCGATTACTTCGCTCTTGCACTTTTCTATCCGTCTCCCTCTGAATTTTGTGTCAATTGGTTGCAGCTGAGATCCCTAGAAAATCATTCAACACTGTTTCACTGCGTTTCCATCTAGATCGTTGATTTGTCCCCGATTAGTTCGCCCTAGCAACTTTCTAGGTCTGCAATTGCAAGGAACATCTCAGATTGCACTCCGCTCTCTTATCGACATCTCTCAACTATTGTAAGCTCAAAATCTTCAATTGCAATTATTGGTCAAAACTTTCTGAAATTATTTGTTGGTTCCCCACTGTAATTATTGAATGGATACAAAAATATTTTCATTATACCTTATTTAATAATATGCGATGCTAACAACTATTGTCTGAACAAGTGAAGAATTGATTTTCCCTGGGCTGTTTACAAGTTTTGTTGTCTTTTGGCTGGATCACATATAATGTTATGATGTTGTCATCATTCACCAATAGAATAAACTAGATGTTAAGACAATTTTTCAGTCATTATCTGCTGATTTATTTGGTAGGATTTAATTTCTGTCTGCAGTTTGGACACTTAACTATAATTAGTATACGATTCGAGTCAATTCAATTATTTTTCCATTAAAATGTCCATATTTCTCCTTCATGGAAACTCTCGTCCTGATAAGAATTTGCTAGTAAATGAAGCTAACACGGTCAATCTGTGTATGGAGTTTCCAAATACGTGTTATGAATTTTGTAAGTTTGTGTCAATGCCATATTATTATGTGAGAGGGCAAGAAAAGCAGGTACTGCATGAGAATAAACACTTCACATTTTTCTTGCGTCCAGTAGCAATTCGATATACATGCTAATTATTTAAAAGTGTTTTAATTTTTTTTTACTTAACATGTTTGCAAAATAGCTAGCTTAGTCGATCCTATTCTATCACGTATACTTTGGCTTGTAAATATCCTCTTTCTCTATCCTAATTTTGTTGCAAACGATATACATGCTAATTATTTAAAAGTGTTTTAATTTTTTTTTTACTTAACATGTTTGCAAAATAGCTAGCTTAGTCGATCCTATTATATCACGTATACTTTGGCTTGTAAATATCCTCCTTCTCTATCCTAATTTTGTTTCAATTGTTTGCAGCTAGAGCCTTAGAAAATCGACCACCATTGTTTCGGTGTGTTTCCATCTGAATCATTTTTTAGTCACATATTGCTTCGCTCTTGCACCTTTCTACTTCTGCGATCGTAAGAAGCTGGTCAGATAGCATTCCATTAGCCCATTGTTTTCATTCAACTTTCGTAAACTCAAACTCTTCAACTTCAGTTATTGGTCAAAACTTTTTGAAATTCTTTCTTTCTTCGTGCCCTATTGAGATCACTGAAATTATTGAATGAATGTGAAATTATATTCTATATAGCTTTTGCAATGTGATCAAAACATGATGAAGGAATTAATATATACTCACTAGACCGCAATCCTTTTCTTAGTTGTTCTTTCAATTAAGTAATATTTGACGCTAACAGTTTATTTGTCTAAACAAGTGAAAGTACAAATATAATGTTATGCTTTTATTATTCACTAATAGAATAAAAGAGCTGTTTCAAGCAGTTTTTTCAGATTAGCCCTTGGGTTTCTACATGTTTTGTTTTCTTTTTACTGGTCCTAATATAATTATATCTTGTCGTCGATATTTACTAATACATACTCAACATCGCCTTCTTGTCCACCAAACTTCTTGGACACCTCAAAACAGTCCACCGTCATTGTGTGATTTGCTCTCTTACCGGGCCCCGGATGTCTGGCAAAACCACATCTCACCACAAAAAATGTCTCACCAATAATCGCCAATGCGCGCTGCTGACGAACAACAATCTCGGAGGGCGCTCCTCGAATCTCCAACTCTTGATTAGAGTCTCTTGTCAATTCATCGAACACATACATTCCG
>JAYMSZ010003022.1:0-11136 GCA_036897665.1 Pelargonium citronellum
AAAAAGTTACTTTTAAAACCGATAAGTTACGGAAACACTCCAGAAACAGTACACTACATAGCTCCGAAACCCATAACCTTGGAGCCAACAAAATGGCGGTGAGAGCGAGCAGTGTTTTGGTCCCTATCCGATCGGAAGCCAAAAATCCCAACGGTTCAGCTCCTTCTCCGGCGACTCCCCTCCCAATTTTCCCTCGTCTCAACATCAAAAAACCTTCTTGGATTATCAGAACGGAGGTAACTCAAAACCCTCTTTGAAGTTGTTGCTTTGTTAGCTTAGTTTTCTGTTTGGATAGAGAGAAAACAGCGGGAAAAAAGAAAATTTGGTTACTCTAACCTGACTATTGAGAAGAAAATTTTATTTCTAGAAGCCTAGCCTGGAATTATATGTGAAAATTTGTTAGATCAAATGATTTGGATTGTGTGGTTTTAGCTCTCTTCGGAATGTTGGAGAAGGTACTTTTTGGTATTTAGTGAATGGTTTAGGGTAAAGCTTTACAATTTCGTATTGTTGCACCCATTTTTTTCTGCAAATTATTGATGATTTTCAACTTCTAGTTATTGTATTGCTTTTAGAAACTAAATTACAATGATGAAGATGGAATGGTCAAGTTAGCCTCCCAAAATTTAATATAATCATTAGGAGAGAAAAAAATCTCAGCAAGCCTATAAATCATGTCCAATGAGATGATGCCACCTCATCAATTAACACCCTTACCCGCCCAATGTATTTGTGGGCGGGGAGCGCCCACCCGGATCCATTTCTATTGTGTCTTGGTTGAGAGTCTCAGCCAATAAACAATGGCTGAGATTCCAAACACTCAATCATTATCTGCTAATTAGAAGCAAAACCCTCGAAAAGAGTAGGGTGGCAGTAAAATGTCATAGTAATTCTGATAGCTGCTTGTTAGTACTGAAAAACAGGTATAAATCCTCTCAGACATTAAAATATATTGAAACGAGAAGAACATACTTGTCAGTTATATCGTCTACAACTACAAGTGCCTTAATCTTGAGACGTTCACACCTTTTTCATTCCATGGAATCTCATACTGAGCTTCCAAATTAAGCAAAATTGTAAGTATGCTTGTTTTCAATCTCGCTCTGTAAGTTCTTTGTCCTTGTGAAACATTGTCTTGATTTCTTGATGAAAAGTGTTTACAAGGTGTACAATTTGTAGATTTTCTTCATATCATAACTAGAATGTAAGATAAAATGGGTAGAAAAAATTTTCTTCGCCTAAACTAGGAAAGAAATCAATACACGCGGTCAACTCTATGAATGTCAACATCCCTCTCAAGCTGTAGCAGTGTAGCATACAAATTATAGTTCCAGCCTTGCTGCAAATGAATTCAATACGAGGACCTAAGATGCACCAAAACCGATACATTATACATGACACAAATCATTAATTTAAAAAAAAAGTAGAGACACTACTCATTCTGATATGTTCATTTTTTAAATTATAAAAACTAATCATATTTAAAAGTATGAAATATATGCACAACTTTCTCTAAATATTATGTACTTCCGCTTCCTTTGTGTATTACATTGAGTTCATTAAATATGAGGCGTAATTTGAAGGTTTTAAAATTTAAATATCCTTATTCTTTTTTAATTTAAACTTAAACTAGTTAAGTTGGTAGTCGAGGAAAATGAATAGCAATAGATTTGCTTAGACAGACAAGCCAAAAGGGTCCATTAGTAAGACAAAAAGGTGGATGTGTTAGATTTAGGAACATGTGCCATCACCTCTCCAGAAAGTAATCACTACCCAATTGCTTTCAAAAAGCCATCTCTTTCAACTTAGATTGAAGTTGAAGTTTATGCTTTTACTTAAATTATAATAAAGCATGGTTATTAGTTGTTAGTGAAAGGTGGGAGGTCTAGAAGTCATCGTAGTTATTATTTTATGGAAGTAATCTTTGAATATCTTGTTTATTGCAGTCAAATGTTAGGAGAGCAGTTAAGAAGAAGCCAAAGCCCCCTTGTGTCATTTGCAAAGGAAGCGGAAAGGTTAATTGTCACGACTGCAATGGAGAAGGTCTCTCTCTCTCTCTCTCTACACACACACACACACACACATATCCCTTTGTGTAGTTTGTGCGCAAGCACACATTCAAGTTGAATGTGAATTATCAATTTCCAGTAAATTGTTTTGGACTTATTTTGTGTGGTAACAGAAATATGGGGAAAAAAGTTATCATTCACTTTCAGAAATATGGGGAAAAAAGTTATCATTCACTTTCATGACTAGGGAAAACGTTGTTGTCATACTATACTAGTGAAACAATCATTAACGAATCACGATGCTTAATTTCGGGATATCATGTCTTCAGTGTTATGTTTCTCATATTAGTTCTTAATGAATCTATCTTCTTCCTCCTTGCAAGGGCTTTCCTTGGTGTCGTTTCTCAACAATAAGCAACTAAAGTGCAAACACCAAATTAACAAATAACTCACTCTTCCCCCCCAAACTTAGATGTTACAGCAGGAGCACCCGTAATCTACCTTTTAACAACAATAATAGCACAATTTGAGCAAAGTTTCCTCACAAATTCATATATCGACTCCCCAACAATTCCCACATTGCTCAAAACTCACAATGTAATAAACAACAATTTAACTTTGACAGTTCACAAACACACCCAAGCTCTTCCTTGTTGTCTACAATAATACAAATTTTAGCAGTACATCAAAACAATTTCTAGAGAAAAGCAAGGATTTACCCCCAAAAAAATTTCTACACTTGAGGTTGTTGGAATGAAGACCTTATCGCTGTACAACCCCCTGCAGCCCTGCTGCGGCACAAGTGTTTTCTTCTTACTTGAACTTGTTGTGCTTCAGCAACGGCGGGTTGAGAGAGATGAAGCTCGTAGGTGTGATGAAAGGCGCTAGGGGTTTTAGCTTTTAGGCTATAATGCGGCTAGAGCTCAGAACGCACTAGGGTTAGAGGGTTAAGTCGGGGCAACTTTATCCTTTCCCTCTCTTTTACTTTTCTAATTCAGGCAATCAACATCCATCTCCCGCTGACATATATCCGGAAAAATAAAAGAAAATAAAAAAGCTCGAGGTGAAGATGAGGGTCTTGGGGTGCGAGTGCAACACCTCTAAATTACCCCATAGTTTGCAGGGCTTGCAACATGACCGACTTCAACTTGAATCTCATTCCTGTAATATTTGGCCTCACTATGGACGGATTTAGATTGCCCAATATCGCCCCAAAATCTACAATCTTCCAGTTGGCATCATCCACATTAACCCCCCCCCCCCCGGGTGGACACAATAGGGGCCGCACCCCCTTTTCTCAGATGACACATTGGGAGCAGTATCCTCTTTCTAAGTATTTTGCTTCTCTTGGTTAGGATGTGGCCGCCCCCTTCTCTGTTATGATGCATCATCTATAACTGCTTCTTAAACTTCTAACGCCTCTTAGCGTTGAAAGTTCTTGACTTCTGGATTTGCAGCAAGTTTCTGGAGCTTTTCAGGCATTGCACATAAAAGGAAAGAACCTGCTTGTAATACAAAATTGAACAAAAACGAGATCAAAGAAGAAAAATCATTCTAAACTATCTACCAAATAATTCAAGTCCTATGCAATGGTGCCAAAAACTTAATGTGTGTGATCTTGCCTTTACGAAATCAGTTACCTCATGAATGCAAGTGCATGTGTCGCTGGTAATAAAGTGTGCCAAAGAGTACGGATGTCGAACCCTCAGATACTTGATTGTTTGATAGCAAAAACAAAGCAGTGTAACTACTTCAATCTTGAAATGTAAAGCAAGTAATTTTTACGTTTAACTAATATAAAGAGGAAATAAATGAAAGCAATGCTGGAATGAAAATGACTTTGACTAAGAGGTAGTATTTAACTGGAGGAAAAACAATGCAGACTTTATATCCTGATCAACTATGTCCTATTGTTTCATTTTGACTCTAGCTATTGATTGTTCTTATTACTAGCTATAGACTCTCCAATAATCTTATGAATCTTCTGAGTTGCATAATGCTCTTCCAAACTAAAAGCATAACACATGTTTATGTCGAGATGTATCAATTGGACACCATTGAGTTATACTTTTACGAGTTACGAAATCTTATTGTTGTATTCTTATCCTCTTAAGGCACATAACCGAACCTAGTTTAATTGAGGTTCAATTAACTTTCCATGTACATCTGTGTTCTATGTTCTATCCCCTATTTCTAGCTCAATCAAACACAATACACATAATGCAATTAGGTTATCAAGCTAATTAGAATGCAATTATTAATTATACACAATAAGAAAGTAGAAATCATAAACCCTCAAGGAATAATGGTGATCTTCCATCTTCACTTGATTCCCTATGATTGTTGACCTGTTGTTTCCTTGCTTGAGCCTTTTAAAGTTCCTCCTTTTCTCCTTTACTTTCCTTTTCTTTCTGCTCATACGAAAATAATGATATCCTGCCCGCCATTTGAGTGGTTGAACAGATCTGTGAATTCTACTACAAAAAAGGTTATACGCATATTTAAAACAAAAACAAAGAAGCCCCCAGTTTGGTTAGCTTATTGTCTAAGATTATGGTTATATAATCATCCCACCCATTTGAGAATGTTGAACCTGATGCGATAGAGTTGTTAGGCCCTAAGTAACCTTTTTCTCCTTCTGTTATACCTTTGTTTTCCCTCATGTTTCTCAAGTCTAATGTTCATAAATTAGTATCACAGGCCGGACAAACTGCATAAGCTCGGTAATACTTCCAAAAGGGGAATGGCCAAAATGGTAAGGTCTATGTTTTGATTTTATGTTTATTAAAACGGTGTGGTAAATAATGTTTGCCCAATTGTTTTGCAGGTGCAGGACTTGCCGTGGGAGTGGTCTTGGATATTGCTCCCGTTGCCTTGGGACAGGAAAGTATACAAGGAGGATAAGATTTGATTTCATGAGTAGTGACGCCGATGACTAGATTACAAGGATTATCAATGTCGTTTGCTCTAAAATGAAGAGGTGAACAATGTAAACCACGAGGAGGTAACAGATTGATGACCATGCCTCAAAATCACAGTTTGTTCTACATTGTAGATCAATATTTTTTGTAACCTCTGTGTAGGATAACTGAGAAGCTACTTGATATTTGTCCTTTTGGCATTTTATCCAACTTGGGACAAAAGGAGACCCTCATCAATTTATATGCTACACCAAAAAGACAAGAGAAAATGACTATAAATAAAATTGCAACAAAAGATTTCAAACAGATTCCACCTTCATTCAAGCAGTTTATGAGAAGAAAATGCCGTAAATTGCATATAGTTACAATAAATGGACTTCTAAATTTCATACATGTCATTTCCCAAAAGAAGATGGTGGTTTTCGTCATGCGACATGCTCTTATACTTGCAAAACGGATATTGATCAGTGTGCCTAATGATGCAAGTATAACCTTTTTTGATAAGATATGTGCTTTATATTGCTTTACATCCATGGAAAAGACTGGCCTCTCTCCGGATGAGGGAATTTGGGGCATGGCTATATTACATCAATTGCTAGCAAGGCTAGAGAAACTGATAGCAGTATCAAACTATCAATACTATAGCTCAATAAAACACTAACAATAAAGTTGGAAACAAAATGTAGAGAAGATTAAAAGTCAATTAGCAAGAACAAAAATAAAGTACAATTAGATAGATAATAAAGCATGTTACATAATAAGATTTGCAGTTCATCAATCTGGCCAGCCTACTCTCCTACCAATAACCGACCAGAAGTGGCGTGCAACCCATAAAAATTAAATACATTCTGCAAATAAATACTATGCATAGGTCACATGAGAACCTTAGTAGGGACATTTGCTAAAATAACAAACTCCTACACGGGAGGGGAGGGGGAGAGGATCAGGAAATTAGCAAGAAAATGACTCCCGACAATCTTTTCTACGAGCTCTTAACATTGGAAAACGAAACTAAGAAGCCTTAGGGGGTTCGTCTCCTGGTATATCATCTTCGTCATGGTAGATGTTCTCTGCCATCTGCCAGATCTGTAGAATGTTGTCTTCGGCTACGCTTGCGACAACCCAATCTTCACATGGGTTCCACGAAAAATCTGAAATTTTACTTGTGTGACCGCCATGAATGAAGAGCAACTCTGGTGGCCCATCTTCGGCATCCTCTGGTGTTTGTTCTTCATCAATCCTGCAAAAGCCCAAATTTAAGTTCCCCAAGTAAGAATCATCTGATGGATGGTTCATCAAGAATAAAGCACAGCACTACAGCAAAATGAAGAATTAAATGTGCCAACATAAAGAAAAAAACAAGATGCAGCATCCGCATTTCAAATTGAGCACTGTCGTAGATCTTAAACCTAAATCCCTGGCGGTCTTATTTGAGGACAAATGACTTGTGGACATTTTAGAGAAAAAGAATTTCTCATCAATCAGACTTGAACTAGTAACAACTAACAACACTAAATGTGCAATCTAAACCAGATATATATCCAGAACCTGGATTTTAAATATAGTTGTTAGTTTGTTAAACTACAGGTTTATGTGAAATGTACAAGGCCTGAATCTGAAAGATTCGCACAATAAGCCAGCCAACACAAGCAATTGACCTAAGATTAAAGTGGTTGAACTTTTTCCTATTGTTTTATATTTTTGCATCAAGCGTTCCAAAATATGTTAAGCAACTATAGGTAGGGATAAAACACAGCTCTGTGATCTGAATACTTGCAGATCTGTGTTGGCTCGTTGCTGCTACTTTTAGAAAGGTAGCTCAAATACTTTGACAAATAGAACCTAACTTTAAAAGTGAGTTAAAATAAAATTAAGTAAACAATAGAAGCCCTACAATATGGAATTCTGCAATAACTTTCCAGTATCAGCAAAATGAATGTACATATTTACATGGGTAAAGAATTATCATTTTTAATTTACATATTTAGATACTCCTTATAAAAGAATATCCCTTATAGTTTTCAAAATCCAAACACATATTTGAACCACACCTTAGATTCCTTTTTTTTTTAACTCTTGACAAATTGACAATATTTGGGTCTAGTTCATCTAGACCAACTGCACTAGTTTTAGACAAAACCTAAGTTAGGTTGGGTTGTGTTAAACTGAAACTGGTCGCACGTCCTCTTCAAATAATGAAACTAAGAGGAAACTTCACGCAGCTATCCCTAACTGTAACCTTTTCCACTTAAGTACATTAAACTTTGTTTGCATCGACCGACTCCCTGAACTTTCAACGTATCAATCCGTTAATGAAACTGTTAGGTTTAATTAGAAAAAAGACCAATTTACCCTTTTAAAATATTTAATGTTTGTCTTGATATTTTGGGGTTTTGATTTATACTTGATGAATATAAGGTTTGTTGGGGCTATATATTTCTTGGTATAATTTTTCTACTTTGGCGGATCAAATGTATGTTGAAACTGTAAAGTTCATTTGAAGAAAGTTAACCACAAACACAAATGATGAATCCAAATGAAGAAACTTGCATTAAGGGCACTAAGAGCATATGAACTCAGCTTAATAACACCTAAGCATAGCATCACCAACTCAGCAAAGTGTATTAAGGTTGTATTTGGGAACTTGAATTTGAATTGAAAATCATCATATGAAATTCACATTTCAAAATGTTGTATTTCAAATACAAATACAACGTTTGGGAAATCATAGAATTTCTAATGGCAAGTTAAGAGTTGTCATTTGAAATCTAGGCATGTTTTGATTGCCAAATACAAATCCAAATTCCAAGGTTACCCAAACACTTGATTTGGCTCAAATCCACCATTTCAAATGAAATGTTGGTTCCCAAACACATCATAGATTAATAGTGAAATGAAATCAACTTATACATAAGGGTATTTTGGACGCTATAAAAAAGTTAAGCTCACGTGCTACTCATGTAGTGAGAGAGGCGGTATATTCTGCTAAATTTAGCTGACGGATTGATATATTGAAAGTTTGGGGGAGTTGGTTAAAAAAAAATAGAAAAATTTAGTGAAAAATGGTCATAGTTCGGGGTAGCTGACTGAATTTTCCCCTAAAACTAGAATTGTGTAAAGCCTGACCTGCTAAATGTACATCCCCATATATCATCTCAACAAGTGCATAATCTGATCCTACCACATCATGTAATCCAGTGCCGAATTATCATTCACCTCAAGCATGGAATTAAAAACTAAGACTTTGAAGCCATGAATTAAGTGCAGACTGCAGAAGTTAACCTATGGAAGTAAATAATCACTCACTGAACTGATTTCTTGAGCAAAATTTGACCCTATCACACCACTTAATCCACTACAATCTCTGAGAAGAACGAAAAGCTAGGACTTAAAAGCCACAAGTTAAGTGCAGAAAGTATCATATGTAAACTTTCAATGAAGACTAACAAAGCAATCCACAGAACTTTTATTCAGCTGCTCCAGACTTCTTTGCACGATCCTTGAAAACAAACTTGATTTATAAAATTGACCTAATTACACAACCTTCCCTAGGCAACTGCCAAGCAAAAACGCAAAAATAAAACATGCTTTCTGGTTTATGGAGTAAAAAGCCATTTGAATACAATAGCATCTTTGATCGTGTACACATATCTAATTGTATTCTGTTATCTGAAGCATGCTTAAAAGTAAGAAAATCAAACCATCAGACCAAAGATCGAGTGATAAGGTAAAGCGACTACTGCTAGTGCTACTGCTAACTAAATCAAAATCATCAAAGAACAATGTGAAACAAAAAAGAGGAGGTGGTTCAAGAACATACCTGCTAAGATCCCACACCATCAGCCGTCTACCAAGACAGCATGAAGCCAAGATAGTTTCATTCTTTGGATTCCAACCAACTTGGAATACCTCCTCCCTATTGTAACAACAAATAATGAGTTCCACGGATAATAGATACATAATATTTTATAGACACAAACAAATCCTCAACATAGTAAAATCAAAATAACATGTTCTCCTCAAAAATAAGAAAACGAATAAAGATAACTTAACTGAATACCAAGATATTTATGTAAAATAAAAACAAAAAGTAATGCACACAAAATGGTGAATCTTACTTGTGACAATCAAATGTGTGGAGTGCGGTGGTGATCTTGCGTAGATCAAATAACTTTACAGTTTTATCAGTAGACCCTGTTGCCACAACCCATTCATTGAAGGGGTTGAAAGCTAAGCAATTAACCTACACAAAGTTGTGAAGAATAAATAAATACTTTGTTAAAGTATATAGGTTATTAGTATCATACATTTGTACTATTTAAATCATGTGGAGTGAACATGATACAAATTGATTTTGTCAGCCTTTGAAGCAATAGAAACATGTAAGGAGACATTTCCTTTCAGAAAATAAGCTAATGAGTGATGACAAATACAATATTTTCAGTATACAAACCAAAATGCTATGCTATTAGGTGGAAGGGGGCAATGGGTATATAGAGCAGTCTCTAACACTATACACAATTTTGTGCAGGAAACTTTTATGTTTTAACACTCCATACATGCAAACATAACAGGCTACAAAAAAAAATGACAGTTAGGAAAGAACGAATGGACAAGGGCCCAGAGGGAAATACTTGTAAATAATTAAATACCTCACTCTGGTGAGCCACTACAGATTGAACAGGCTTAGTGGCTGATGGTGTCCGTAGATCCCATATAAGCAGGTACTGATCATCTCCCACAGAACCAAACAAATATTCATGCCTCAGATGCCATGCTACATCTTCCACCACACCTTCATGAACCTGCATATGAACATGATTTAGACTAGCTTGATATTTAAAAATGCAGTGTACTAGCTTCCAAAGAATATAAAATGAATTATTCCATGTTGACTCAAGGCATCAAATTTTATCATTGTGCTCAGAATATCAAATACCAAAATTAGGTCTTTCAAAGTCAAATGCACTCGAATATTGATTTATGAAGCTAAAGTTTATGTCTGATATGAAACACGTTTGCACATTAGTTCATACTTTACGAACATGCATTGGTTCCTTGGATGCTTCCGCTTTTAGCTTGAATAAAATTTCAGAAATGATACATCATACAAGGGTTCGCCAGTTTGGAGTACGCTCATGTATGCATGCTAGTTATAGAAGAATAGTAAGTCCAACAAAAGTAGATTATTTGTACCTTAAAAATCTGATTAGCCTCAAGAGCCTTATTCTTAGGAGTCCCATTGATGTCCCACAAGCAAATCTGAGCATCATCAGAACCACTCAGTAAATGACCTTGCTTGAACTTACTCCATGATAAACCATATCCTTCAGTACTGTGACCCCTCAACCTCAAATCAGGACTGCAAGCACCATCTAGAGGAGGTTTAGATGGGTGTTTGCTATAATCAAAAACATAAACTTCTGCACTAACTGTTTTGGTGGCAATGATAAATGGGTTCTGAGGCATGTAACGAGCCCGGTTAACCTCTCCATCATGATTTATCTGCTGGATTATTTGTACCTGCAAACATAGAGTTGTGTATTAACAGCCTAAGGATAAGAGATCAACATAAACACTCATCACAACAAAGAACACCTACAGGCTTCATAACATACCATTATATCAAAAAGCATTAAAAATCAAACTCATGAAATTATGCCAGAATCATGTGGGATTCACATAAAATAAATGTAACAAAGATAAGTACAAAAACAAACTGACATACATTAGACTACACAAAATTTCACTTATACAAGAATCTAAGTCCACCATACGATTTATAACCATGTTTATCAAAATTGTATGTTTTGCAATTCAATTCAAATGGATAATGATTCAAATCGTTTCACAAATATAACTAGACATATATCATACATAAATCTTGCAACTCAGGATCTAATTAGTGAATCATGATTCATTCGCAATCCAATTCCTAGTTGATTCTGCCAAACATAAATACAAATTGAAAAATAATTAAAAACAATGGTGAGCGTTGTTCAAATTTAAACCTATTATAAGTACATATTGCTCCTTGGTTTCTGATTGAGGCTTGATTTCACTCATTCAGATAGGATATTTTTGTTTTATTTATTTTTGGGTTATTTATTTCCAGACCCCCTGGACTTGTTTCCATTTGAGAGTTGCCCCCTGCTTAGGGTTTTCGGTCCTTTCGATCCTTGGACTTTCGTTTTTTTATTTTTTAG
>JAYMSZ010003023.1:0-11136 GCA_036897665.1 Pelargonium citronellum
TGAGTTCAGTTTTTTATTGTACGAGGACTAATACGGTCTATTTGATAGTAGATGAACCATTTCGGTCCATTCCTGATAGTAGATGGACTATAAGGGTAATTATTCCTAATATAAAAAGTAAATAAATGATGATAATGAGAATCTCATTTCATTCACATTTTACGTTTACATTCTTAAACCAACAATTATAATCCAAACACTACTTAAAACACATTTCCTATTTGAATTTTTATTGATACTTTTTTTATCAGCAAACATACAGACACCGAGTCTTAAAAACTGATACCTCAAGAAATAGAGTGAAATCACCCATTTGTGAAAGATGTGAACCCATGTATAGCCCTAATGCTCATTTCCAAGGATTTTTGCTGTTTCTTAACGGGAATTGGCATATATTTTGCACAATAATTTCACATTGATTCATCATACAAACACACCATGTAGTCAAAAAGATGGTTGCCAATGGTTGGTCACTTTTGGAGAGAATGTGGCACAAATTAAGCTCTGTGTCACACACTTTATCCCCAAATTGGCATGTGATGAAGCACAGGTGTGACCTTTAAAATTTTAAAATACTTCCTTTTTGTATGTTTAAATATCACATCTCATATTGGTTATTGGAGCAGTCACATCTGCAAAAGTTTCACTCCTGGCTAGGAATGACATCTAGATGACAGGAGCGAATTTCGTATTTCCTATCCCTCAATCTCATCTCTTTCTCTTCTCTCGTTGGTAAAATTTTAGTAAAAATAATTAATTTTTTTTTCTTAAATTGAGCTATACAACATGGATAACTCTCTCATTTTAATCCAAACTCCTCCCCACCCGTCGCAATTAGATTTGAACCCACGACCTCCTACATGAAGATGTGTGTCTTGACCATTGCGTCACCCCCTAGGTGGCTTTTTTGATCTCTTTCATCTTCAATATTGTGATATTCTTGGAAATCATTAAAAAAATTGACGATTTACTGTACAAGAAAACTTCATACTAACACATATAACTCACTCACGCGTATATCATTACTCCAACCTCATACCACGCCCATGAGGAGTCTCGAACGCAAGTTCTTGAGCTTGCACCCAAGCCTGCTTCCACCTGGTCAAGTGGGCGGTGATTAATTTTAGAATACAGGGAAAGAATCAAATTTTTTGATGACTACATTTTGGTAGTGACTAACAAAAGGGCTAACAATGTAACATATTATCTTGCACCTTTTTGTTTTAGTAGTCATATTGTTGTTAATTTTCTTATTCAATCATCAATTGGTGCTATCAAATTTATCGCAGAAGACTATAATTTTATTTGTAATACGAATGTTGGTGCTGCCTGATATCCCCATTATATATATAGATAATTTGGGCTACAAAAAAGGAGGTAACTCTCTCATTTCAATTTTCAGGTACTTATGACTCTAAATTTCAAGTGCAGTTACCAAACAAGCCATTAGCAGTTTTAATCTTAAATTAATGTGATTGACTAATGTGAAGCGTTATAATTACTTTACGTGAACCTGTATTGATTACAATAGTCTGGTCTTGATGGTCTTGGTCGACGAAAGTGGATCACAATCACACACAGGTTTTGTGAATTTCCTTAGCTGGCGGTCAATGAATGGAACCATTTGTTTATTGTTTATTGTTTATACTATAATTTTTGTGAAGAACATGGAATCTATTACACATTCGCGGAAACAAATAAAAGAGTCATTTGCTTTGCATTGCAGTTTCAAGCTACATACGTACCATACCAACCTAGCTACTTCTTTATTTAGTTTATTTCCATTATTAATTATTAGTACTAAAAATATTCGAGTTAAAACAAACCCATCACACATTATAAATAATTTTATAAAATTGAACATCCATTTATGTTTTCTTGCATGTGTGCTCTTTGCCACTCATCGCTCTTTGGCCATTTTGTTTTCGAGATTGTTTACAATGCGCAAGCACATTGATAAAATTGTCAGGTAGTTCTTTTATGATCCATCGGCTTCCCCTCCTTGACGTCTCTACTTCTAGCGCCTTTGATTATCCATAAATTAATTTACAGAGTTGTTTGTCATCAATTTTGTTCAATTATATTATGGTTTAAAAGGCCGACCAGAATTCATGTTTTCTTCAATAAATCTACACCAAATCAGTTGGACACAATCCACAAAATCTAGTGCTTCAACTTCTCTATTAGCCATGCAAGTAATCACAATCCATCTTCTCATCAATGGAATTTAGACGCTTGGATTTGGTCACCTTTTCTTGCGGCTCTTTCTTGTAATAATTCATCCAAATTTTTATGTTGGAGACTCTTGTACTTTATTTTTCATTTGAATAAGAAGTATTGCATGTTGATTGAAATAAAACATCCACTTAATTATATTATTAACTATTTATTTGCAAGTTTGGATAAAACAAATTCATATTTTATACTGAAATCTCAAAAGCTAAACTCTTTATAAATTTAATTCGAAATTAGACATTTTTAATCTGAAATTCGAATCGACGGATCCTTACGGCTCGGTCATGAAACATATATATACATGAATCCCATACAGGGAAAGCTGGCTAGGTGTAACCATCACATCTATAATGGAGAGTAAATACAACTAGTTGCACCCGTTCCCATCCAACTGAATAATGTCAACAGTAAACACCACCGCCCAATCACATCTCTACAATTGATCTAAGCATTATATACCATAACATTTTTTAATTGTCACCCACCACTCCAAATATGTCGTAAAAGACACACAGCAGATAGTCAAAACTCAAAACACGCAAGCCTTACCTAAACTACAGGACATTTTAGTCACTTTCATCAGAATCCCCGAAATATTGTGCCCAATCTGCCTAAACTTTCTTTTCTTTTATTAATTACAATTATGAGTATATATGTGGAGATGATCTAATTAAACATCTTATATTGTTATGGTCACTACTCACTAGTTATTATCACTTAAAACAAATTTTTAATGTTTTCGTTGATTACGTATGGATGTGCACAATATATGTATGTAAAGTCATGATCATATATTTTTTATTTTCATAACAAATGCACTCACTATGTTTCCACCATTTTTGTATTAATATATTTCAAGTTGGGAGAGAGATTTGCCAATTCATTGAATACATAAGTGGTAAAATTTACTATAAAAATTGAAAAATATAATTATGTACGGTTAAAATGTATTGTGTATATTATTTTATGAATAGATCAAATTTTAAACGGACAAATGTATTTTGTAGTCCTCATTTTATAACATGCTTCAAAACATCACTCCGACAATTAACTTCCTCATGTTTACAAAACATTTCGTGGACAATTGAACGTTACATGAAGCGGTAAGAGCTTCCTAGAAGCTCTGCTTCACCGGCCTTCATTGCTTAAAGGGCATAGAAAGACAAATCCATCAAAAATTCAAGGATGCAGCTCATAGACAAAGACACTCTTCGTATATCCACTACGATCGTGATGCGTGGAGGGTGCACGGAGGATGGTGGATCCTTTTGGACAACTAACTCCCCACCACAAGTGAACCTTGTAGCGGGATCCACTTCATCAACAACCAATTACTTGTCACTACGTTGTCAAGTAAGTTTTTCCTATAAATACCCTTATTAAAGAGAGGATCCAAATTTAAAATTTTACATATTTAAACTCATTGCAATTGAGAATTCTCTCAACTATTCTTCGCATTCTTTGTGTTTTTCGTGTTATTGATACACCACTTGTGTTGTGCTTTTTACTCTCACGCCTAAAACAATCTCCAAAACACACATTCAGGACTCCGCTTAAGGATATACTATATTGACATGCAATAAGAACCAAATTGTGAATTTGAAGTGACTCGGTTAAAAACGCATGAACAAAACGATCTCATTTCTAAGTGTACTTGTTTGAGCGAGACAAAGAGGTCCATTGCTATTGATTTGGTTAGACTAATGATATCACGGCTAATATTCATTACAACACATTGTTACGTTTTTGTATTGGTTTGCAATGAGATTAAGTTGTGGCTGATATTGAATCTTAAAAGTGAAATTTGAGTCAATAATCTAATACTCCGTACTTGTTTATTGAAATAAGGACCAATTTGTAGAACAAATTATGAGAAGCCACTCAAATTGACCAGAGTGCAGTGTACAGCAAATAGCAAATAGCAAATAGCAAATAGCAATGCAACGCATAAATTACAAGAAAGGGACACATTCTCATACGTTGCTTGCTTCTCTGCGGAAGCTTCAAATCAAAACCCACCCTTTTCCTCTCTTTACCTTTTTTTATTTCTTCTCCATTTTTAACTTCCCATTTTTCGCCGACACACTCACTCGTATTCTACACAACACACTCTCTCTCCAGTAAGCTTCGAATCTCTCTTTCTTTTAATGGCGATGTCTCTTCTAACCTCTCCGCGATCTCGCCTTCTCCTTCTCCTCTCTACCTGAGCACCATACCTGTACTCACTTGCAAGACCAAGAACCACAACAATGGCTATCAACAGTGGACCTTCTTTTCTGGGTCTAGCTCGTTTTCTCGCTCGCTTCTTGTTGCTCGCCTCGCTCTCTGCTCTTCCTCTTGCTCAATGCGCTACTGATCCCACTGAATGTAATGTTTCTATTCACTTTCCCTTTGATCACATTTTTCTTTTTGATTGATGAGAATACTGTTTTTTTGTTTGTGTGGATGGGATTTGGTGAGATTGGTTTTGTGATTTGATGTGTTTGGTTGGAGCAAGTTGAAGTTTTGTGCTTTTGACTTTCTGGGTTTTTGGTTTTATGATTTTTTCTCTCTTGAAAATTTTAAAGAGAGCTTAAAGTTCAATCCTTTTTATGGGCCGTTTGGTTGCCAGGAAAAAAAAAGGAGCTAAAGTTGGGTTTTTTGGGTGAATGCTGATTTAGTTTCTGAGGAAAATGAGTAACTTGTTGAAACCCAAATGGTTATATCAGCTCTTGAAGGATAAAGCTATGATTTTTGGTTTTCAGAACTTGGTTATAGTCTATGATTTTCTGGGCAACCAGGAAGGAAATTGTATATGTGCTTTCCAATGTTTTGGTTTGTATCTGAAACTTTTGGGTGTTGCTCTTTATTGATGCAGCCCAAGCTATTCAGGTATTGTACACATCACTGAACAGCCCTTCTCAGCTAACTAATTGGAAAAGCAGCGGCAGCGATCCGTGTGGAGAGTCATGGAAAGGAGTAACTTGTGAGGGTTCAGCTATTGTTTCCATGTATGAGTTAATATGTATAACAAAGACGTGGCTTTCTTGATTGAATTTCCTATTCTTACCCAATTCAGTGGTGTAGTTAATGGATCTTGTTGATTTCTGCAACAGTGAGGTTTCTGGTTTAGGACTCAGTGGGACAATGGGATACTCTTTGGGAGACCTTAAGTCCTTGAGAACCTTGTAAGAGCATTCTTCTTTATTTTCCACATTGGTGTTTGATATTATATTACTGTTTGGTCTAAAAATGTTAATTGGTTTTCTGTCCTTTTTTAGTGATTTGAGCAACAACAACATTCATGACACAATCCCGTATCAGTTACCACCAAATCTTACAAGCTTGTAAGTTCGAGCATCATAATGCCAAATTTATAATTGCTTAATGCCACTTTTCTAATTAATTGTACTTTGCAGAAATCTTGCAGGCAACAACTTCACCGGCAATCTTCCCTATTCCATTAATCTCATGGGTTCTCTCAATTATTTGTGAGTGACTTTTAAATTTGACTAAATGATATTTACTTTTCACCTTTTGAACTGCCTCTCATTGTATATATCTTATATCTTTGGTTTAGGAATGTTAGCCGGAATTTGCTCACCCAGTCACTTGGAGACATTTTTGCTAATCTTGTTTCACTCACAACCTTGTAAGTAATCTTACTTGTAGCACATTTTTGTCACTATTATTGGTCTACTGGCGTTAATTACTTACTAAAAAATTTGACATTGAAATTATCATGCTAGTGGCTTTAATGTTGTAATCTATCATGTTGAGTTTGTCTTAGTTCCGTTGGAAATATTTACTGTCATGTTTTGGCATTAATTCAACAACTTATTGAAGTTTATTATAGCCATAGAATTATGGCATCGTTATAGATTTCGTATCAAGTACATCTTGAATTCCCTTCTCACAAGAAGATCCCTAAGACACCCTAGACACAAAAATAGGGATGCAACCCATAACCTTAAAGAAAATTATCAACTCATAGGAACTATTAGGATTACATATTTGCCCGGATACTATGTTAAACCTTAACCTATTAGGAAGCGAGCTAAACTCCAAAACTTGTGAGACTTAATATCATCATTTTTCCAAAAACTTTGAAGTTCTGTTCATATTAACCCTCCATTTCTATAAATAGAAATTAGAGTGTGTGAAGGAATTGATGTAAAAGTCTTAAATTTGAATTCAACAAACTAAATTTTATATACAATTTACCTAGGGTTTTGAACTTTAATCATGATTTCTTGCGATGTATATTATGTGTGATGTTTTGCCTTGCTTGTGAATGCAGAGATGTCTCCTTCAACAACTTCTCTGGAGATCTTCCTAATTCCCTTAGTTCGTTGTCCAATCTTTCAACACTGTGAGTATTTTCAAGGTTCCACTTCTTAAATATTGATTAAAAGCCCTTTTTGACTTGGAAATTAACTTCTTATGATATCCAAATTTGGCAGCTATGTGCAGAACAATCAATTGACTGGTTCTCTTAACGTCCTGACGGCCTTGCCTTTGACTACAGCGTAAGTTCCTTTTTCTGTTATTTAGGTCAGGGGTTGCACTTCTTTCCATTTTCTTACTTCATCCTACATTTTCTTCAGAAACGTTGCACACAACAATTTCAGTGGATGGATACCACGGGAGCTCAGTTCAATCCCTACATTTATGTAAGCTACGATGCGTTTTTATCATCTCTGTGGCAATTTGTTTCTCATATTAAGTTGCTGTGTGCTTAACTTTTGCTCTTTAAAATATACAGATATGATGGAAATTCTTTTGACAATGGTCCTGCTCCTCCCCCACCACAATATACACCACCTCCTCCTGGCAAATCTCATAATAACCGCACTCATTCTGTATCCGGTGCAAATACACCAAAGGGTTCTGACAGCCAGTCATCAGATTCCAAAATGGGGTTGTCAATCGGACATATTATTGGCATTATTGCGGGCTCTCTTTTATTGCTTATCATCTTGTTACTTGCTATTGCCTTTTGTGTTCGGAAGAATAGAAGAAAGGAACAAGGTAGAAGAGCTTCAAGGGGAAGCCTTCCTGTTGGCACACATGATGGTAGGCTTGCCTTGCCTGGTTCCTTATCCTCCTCCCAATACTAACTTTCTGTTACTAATTTCGCTCTTTAACTGCACAAATTCTATCCTGGAATATGGTTTATGTAAGGCTGTGGTTTAGTATAGTTTTACAAATATTCTGCATATGTTATCTTCTATTATTCAGCTGTAATGATTAGAAATAATTTTTGTGAACCATTGTAAAGTAATAGTACCTTTACTACTTGATCGCTATTGCTCTATTGACTGTTCGTATACTCTAAAGCTAATTACTGATAGTTTTGGAATTGAAATTCTTGTTCCATTATCCTGACTGACTGTTGCATTCTGTTTTGTTTTTGTAGTAAATACTGAAGTGCAAGAGCAGAGGGTAAAAAGTGCAGCTGCTGTTACAGATCTGAAACCTCCACCTGTTGAAAAAGTGATGTCTGATAGGGTACATGCAAAAAATGGATCTGTAAAGAGAATAAAGTCTCCAATTACTGCCACTTCTTATTCAGTTGCTTCCCTCCAGACAGCAACAAATAGCTTTAGCCAAGAATTTATTGTTGGTGAAGGTTCTCTTGGCCGTGTTTATAGAGCGGAGTTTACAAATGGAAAGGTAACTTAATCATGTTATGGTAGTAGTTTGGAGTTTACAAATGGAAAGGTAACTTAATCATGTTATGGTAGTAGTTTGGAGAAACATTTTTAAAATTCTAAAGAAAGACCTGTAATGATTAGTTAAAAGATAAGAAAAAGATGTCAATTACAAAACCAATAGGCTGCTGTCACTGTAGCACTCAGGTTAGTTTTAACACTATACCGCCAGTGTAGTATTAGATCTTTAGTGTCTAATTTTCTTCCTTTTTTAGGTGCCAGTGATAATATATGAATAGCCTATTTTTTATCTTACTTACCATGAAGTCCTGTTTACTTATAATAAATGGATTTCCAAAAGAATCAGATAGAATTTGGTCTTGGCAATGCACCAATAATCTTTGCTATTATATATCCTACACCTAAAGGTTCAAATCTCTTCTGCACTCGGCTCTTATTCTCATGGAAAAGATTTATTTTTAAAAGTGAAAAAGAAAATATTCATAAGGACAGTTGGTGATTGTTCTTTCTTGAAATACAAGTCTATTCATATAAATGAAGGAATGACACATGCCATGTTTCCACGAAAAAGAATAACAGCTAATGGATGCTGTAAATACACATGAGTTGAAGCCGTGACCTAGTGGTATTTGAAGATTGGCTCAGTTTTCCTTATATTTATGCTTCTTCTTTTTGTACCTGATATAGGTTCTGGCTGTTAAGAAGATCGACAATGCAGCACTTTCATTACAGGAGGAAGATAATTTTGTAGAAGCTGTTTCAAATATGTCACGCTTAAGACACCCCAATATCATTACACTGGTTGGATATTGTGCAGAGCATGGGCAGCGTCTCCTGGTTTATGAATACATAGGAAATGGAAGTCTGCATGATATGCTACACTTTGCTGACGATAGCAGCAAAATACTGTCTTGGAATGCTCGTGTTAGGGTAGCACTTGGAACTGCACGAGCTCTAGAGTATGTTAAATTTGTTGGCATTTGAAGTCTCTGAGTGTGTGTGAGTGTGTGTTGTGTTGTGTGAGTAGAGGGATGGGCTGTGTGCTTGCATATAAGCTTGAACTTGTTCTAAAATGGAACTCCATCTATCAGGTACTTGCATGAAGTGTGCGTGCCTTCCATTGTACATAGAAACTTCAAGTCAGCTAACATTTTACTTGATGAAGAGCTCAATCCCCACTTGTCAGACTGTGGTTTAGCTGCTCTGACACCAAACACCGAGCGACAGGTAAATAACCGAGTTTGATTTTCGTTAAATTTTACTCCAACCCTAAAGCCTAAGCTTTTAGCTGGAGGGCCCAACTAGTATAACAAGCTGTCTCAAGCTTCACATTCTTTCATGGTTGGGAATTTTCTGTATCGTCCCCACTCTCCTTGGTGAAAGTCTCAATTTTGACCTGCTGTTTTTGTTTCTTGGGTATTTTGTGCCTCCATATGTTTGACAGGTTTCAACTCAGATGGTTGGTTCATTTGGTTATAGTGCTCCTGAATTTGCATTGTCTGGAGTATACACTGTAAAGAGTGATGTGTACAGCTTTGGGGTGGTAATGTTGGAGCTATTGACTGGTCGAAAGCCATTAGATAGGTAAATTTTGTCACATAATTGAGAAGTCGTGTTTGTCATGATTTTTCACCTAACTGTATGATGTCTTATATTTCCTGTATCTGTATTGCTTAGTTCACGGGTGAGATCAGAGCAGTCTCTTGTGAGATGGGCTACTCCTCAACTCCATGATATAGATGCCTTGGCTAAAATGGTAGATCCGACCTTGAATGGCATGTATCCAGCAAAGTCTTTGTCACGCTTTGCCGACATAATTGCCCTGTGTGTTCAGGTATTCATGCTTGCTTGTTCTTGTGCTATGATGACTCCATTTGGTTACCGTTTGATTTCTCAATGGATCAAATTGTTTTTGTGTGTAGCCGGAGCCAGAGTTTCGACCCCCCATGTCGGAGGTGGTGCAAGCATTGGTGCGGTTGGTGCAGAGGGCAAGTGTGGTGAAAAGACGTTCCAGTGATGATTCGGGATTTAGTTACAGGACCCCAGATCACGAGGCGATTGACATGTCGTTTTAAGAGTCTCCGCCTCGTTGAAGATATATATGCGCAATGTTTGCAGTTTTGAGTACAAGTATGCAAACAAAGGTCTGGAAAATAGCGCGCAAGGATATACAATATGTTATGTAATTATGTCCCCACACCATACTTGCTGAATTGAACTAGTACTGTCGCATTACAATGAAAATGTAGGTATATAAGAAAATGAAGTGTTGTTGCTATACTGTGTAATTGACTCAAAAAACTGTCACTGAAGTACTTGTCTGAATAAAATTTGTTTCATACAAGCAATTGTAGACCAAATTATAGTGTATATTTGTTTTTATGACTTCTTTTTTGCAGAGAAGAAGATACTGAATGTAAACCAGGTTGTGTCTTACAAATTTTTGCTGATTTTGCTCAATTTAAAAATTTTATAGAAAAACATGAAATTTGATTGATGCTGCTGTTAATTACAGTATCTTTCAAGAAAATGTAGTAGTAAAACACCAAGTCAAATGAACTCTGATTTTTAGCAAATAGACCAAATTTTGACTTCAAATTAACGGTTAAATTGACATATTGTTGGTGACCCTTTTATTTTTTTTTTTGAATTTTGAGAAATTTAAACGGCTAAATTTTTGCTTGAAAGAAAATAACGACTAATTCATTTAAGAGTAGTGGCGTAGTTGGTAGCGCAGGGATGCGTGAGTGGGAAGAGCTCTCAGATTTGATTCCGAGATGTGAGAACTTTAACTTTCAAATAATGATTAATTTAGGTACTCTTAAACAATTCAAAATATGTCAACAGCGAATTTGCGGGTCACTAAAGATACTTCGCGAAATTTAAAAAAAAAAAACGGCTGAATTTGCCACAGCTTTTTCTTGATTTCCTGTGAAGGTTTATTTTTTGTTTTGACTTTTGATTGGTCAACCCATCTTCACAATTATTGATCTGTACACCACTTAACACCAGATCTCCTCTCCTTAAAGACAACAATGCCAACCAGGTATCGCCGGCGCAGCCAAAATTAGCAACTACTTGCTACTAATTGTCCTTCTCGTCGTCGTCTCCGATTGAATCTCATTTACTTCAACAACCACAAAAATGGCTTCCTTGACCTTCACGACGGACCTTCCCGGCGGCGCCGATGTTCTCGAATCCGGCCACAATCCGGGGACACCCAGCGGCGGGACGCTGGATCGGGCCA
>JAYMSZ010003024.1:0-11136 GCA_036897665.1 Pelargonium citronellum
AATCACCCTGACCAA
This sequence comes from Pelargonium citronellum, assembly GCA_036897665.1. Classification (NCBI taxonomy): domain Eukaryota; kingdom Viridiplantae; phylum Streptophyta; class Magnoliopsida; order Geraniales; family Geraniaceae; genus Pelargonium; species Pelargonium citronellum. Next base: position 16 of record JAYMSZ010003024.1, read on the forward strand.
ACCAGTACCAAAGATAATGATGTTTAAACCAAAGTTTACTGAGACCCTAGCTATTGCATTTTGATATTATTTCACTGAATAGACATCATACTAGACAGTTACTTTACGATGTGATGAATGATGCTGGACAAAGTATTTCATGCTCAGTCAACCATCTACGTCAACCTTTTGATGCACTTGTTTCTTTTTACTGATTGTCCTCCATCACCTATACCAAAGAAAGGGGCACAAAAGCCCACATGGTCATCGGGGAGATCCAGCTCAATCTACTATACCTGCCTGGGAGACCCAACTCAAATCAAGTAATGGGGAGCCTCAACCTGCTCACATGACGAGCAAAAGTTGAGTGACAATCAACATGCCAAGCGAGCATAAGGCAATTGAGTCCAAGCAAGCAAATCCTACTCGTGATCAGAGCAACAAGATCCTATTCGCCAATCAGGGAGCATCCCAAGGCACAAGTTGCTACCAGCAAGCTTCGATTTAATCCCAAGGAGGCAAGGAAAAATTCAGATCAATAAATGTGGTATGGTCCACCACCCACCGCTACATGGTCAACCCAAACTAAGTTCCTTGCCCATAAAGGGGGGCAAAAATAAAACATTTTCTTCACCCATCCCCATCATTCCTAGTGAGGTTCGAGTGGCTGAAATTAGGTGATATGAGATGTTAGATTGACTGAATATTAGGAGACATAGATTGATTATCACAGTTTAGGGATCTTATTTTATCTAGATTGAACTTATTTTTAGGATCAATAATTTGCACTATAAATTGGGTTCCATAGTGAATACTATGAATCGTTTTCTATTAACTTCACATGGTATCAAAGCTTACTTATTTTTTAGGCCTTTTTAATCTTTTGCGCTGCCTCCATGGAAGTGGTACCAAGCCCTCAACAATCCAAGTCTTCAACTTGGTAGCTATAAACTACACAGCCATAAATCCACAAATTCTCTCAATCTCACAAATTCTCTAATAGCCCCGAGCCTCTCTTCCGACCAAACTAACACAATCTAATCCAAACCCAAATTAGTCTATCATTTTAACATATTGATGAGAAAAGTAAATGGCAACACATGTTTCGACTTAGTAGGCAGTTTTCTGCGCCATGACAAACTGAGTTATGCCCATTGGGCATTTGTGAATTTTGCTTCTTTTGTACAGTTATGAATGTTTCCCCCAAAGAAGACTATGAAGTTTATCACATGAACAGAAGACCTAACAAAACCTCTAAATTTGAATAGAACATGTTACTTCTCAAGTTGGAATCTTAGATGCAACATTAACATAAAGGAGAGCAATGCAAACAGCTAACAGAGATATCAAGAAGTAATCATATATTAAATCACAATAAGGATTCACCATGCCAAACTAATCAACTTAATGAGAATTCACATGCCTTAAAATTAACATTCAATATCCAATATTCCAATTACTCTCTCCTAGTTTTAATTCAATTTACCTGCCAGATTTTGTCTGAAGCGTCCAGGCACTATCATCAAAACCCTGTGTAAGTACCTTCTGAAGTTGAACCCTTGAAAAGCAGCCCATCAGATTGAATCAAAATTCAGATTACAAATAAACCCACAAATGGGTGTCCAAAAAATTCAAAACTTTACAAAGAAAGGTTCAGATTCATTACTTTCCGCTGCCGATGAAATCGTCATTATTTAATGTGTTACTGTTCCAAACCACAACATTCAACTCTCTCAGTCCTTCAATCAGAGTAAAGACAAACTTTTCTTGAAATGTTGGATTTCTACCACCATCTATATGAGCACATCAAAACAATAACAGGTTTAAGTCAAAAATTTTGATTTCAGATCTAAAGACACAAACTTGATGATTTAAAAAATAAATAAATAAATAAATTGCCCAGAGAATACATACCAGTACAGGTTCTTGTGCGGAACTTGGTGCTGCCATATTCAAGCCAAACATAGGGATCTTGTCGCGAAAACCATTCTGTGTCCTTCAACTTGTTACCACTAACAACTGCACCATGGCATAAAATTAGCAGAACTCATGATCAGAAAAATGAAGAACATAAAGAAAAGAGGTGGCTTTTCATGCAATACCAGTGACCTCGAGAAGCTGGCCTTGAATGCCAGAAACCGACATGGGAGGTGGAGAAGGATAGTGATTATCAGTATGAAGACTAGAAGCTGTTGACTGAAACAATCACTGGAAAGGGGTCTTGCTTTTATACAAGAAAAGTCAGAAGAATAATCCAATTGCTTATTCAGGGTATTATTTCTAAATAAAAATGCATTTAAATTTTCTATTATATTCCTTTTATATTTTATTTATTACTAAAAATAATTGATAAATATACAAACAATTACATGAAATTAATTAAGTTGTTTTATATAATTTTTTATTTGTATGAAACATTCTTAAATGTCTCTCTTGAATCTTGTTGTGTAGTGATGGTATTAATTATTACAAACTTTTTCTAAAAATAATAACATAAATACCCTTTTGACTCTCTAATGACTTTGAAAACCATCAAGCGTCCAAAGCTTTATGAAAGTAACACCATCATCACCTCACTATCATTGATGAGTTACCATGACATTATCAAGTCCGGTATAAAGTAATCATTGAGGATTAGTTGTGTCATTCTCGCATTTCATATCTCTCAACTTATTTCTAAAATTTACAATGATACACTAATGTTTTATAATACGAGTATATGCATCCGAAGTGAAATCCAAAACTCATTATATCCAAATATTTTGATTGGTTGTTGTGATTTTATTGCCGAATTAACTAAAAAAAAATTATTTCCTCAGAATTTTCTCTTAGAAATGGATAGTTGTCCATTTGATTTTTGTTTAGAGAGGTGAAGAACAATTTTTAAAATTTTACATTACTCATTCATGTTATTAACTAAATGAATAAGAAGGTAATCTTTATCATATTTATACCTATATGCAGTAATGATTCTTATAGATAATATTATTACTCAGTATTATTGCAACAACCAAGATATTTTGAATCAAAAAATTTAAGCGTTTTGGATTTCTTTTAAGACCTCGGGCTCGGGCCTTCAAAAAATAAGTATTATTGTAACAGCAATTGATGAAATTTAAAATAAGATAAGGAATAGGTGTAAAGAGAGAATTAGAAATCGCTAAATAGTATCTCACATTTTCATGAACTCATTTATTTGTGAAGTAAAATTCAAGTCAAATCTCACACTACATTCATCTTCAAATTTCCTAACCATCAAAGCACGTCCATGCTGTCATAAACAGTACAATATCATTTTTATTTTGGTTTTTCATTGAAATAGAATAAAAGATTTGATCCACAATTTACCCAATAAATATTTTTACCTCGACCAACTTATTTACAAGACAAATAAGTCAGGACAAAGGTTTGAATGTTACAAACACAACGGATTGTATGGATTTTGACATATCAGAAACTGGTGCATACCTCACTAGCCACACTTATGTACAATGCTTCATAAGAGATGCTGTAATTTTGCCCGCAAATTACTCACTTTCATAATCATCTTCATCACCAAATGTGAAAACAGAAGCATCGGCAGCCATTGCCTTGAACTCACTTTCTGAGTTGGGAACATCATGGCCGGACACACCTCCCTTGGTAGCATTGGCTTTTGTCTCGCTAGTAGTATGCATCTGTGTGGAACCCGTGTTACCAAGGGAAACTTTTTCAGTAGCATGAGATAAAGTGGAAATTTGATCTGGCTTGGTTTTGGCTTCAGAAGCTGAGGTGGTTGTGGTGGCGGCTGCAGGAGAGCCTTGAGAAGGTCTGCTCTTCGAAGAACCTTCCTCTGCTTCGTTGTCTGAAAATACATCATCTTTATCATTACCCTCTGAATCATTACTTGGGTTTGGAGCAGTTGTATCCTCGTTCACAGGGGCTGGACCAGTGCTCGGGGTTTCTTCAGATTTCCTCTCAGCAGACTCATTATTAGACGTCACTGGAACAGAGCCATTGTAGTCTACAAGCACAACTTCAACCTGGAATCCCGGAGAAGGCAATTTCCTCTGCACAAAGTCCATGCTGAATCAATAAAAGACTTGGACCATAGAGAATAAGCAAGTTGTTTCAAAGTGACATCAGAAAATAACTAGAGGCTGATATCTACCTTGTCAAATCCATCAAGATCATTGGTGCTTAGCATTTTCCGGTTTTCTGTCATCGTTGTATTCAACCAACTGAAAAATGAATCAAACTTTTAGTTCCAAAACAGGGAGAAAAGACATAACTAGAAATTGATTCATTGAAGATAAGCTAGAAAGCTAACCAGTAAAAATCTCCTTGCCGGTCATGAAATTGGATTTTGAAGTCCCCAGTCAACTCTGTCAAACCAGGCTCCCCTGGCAGGGCAAAGACCATAACTCCCTTCTTTGGTGCAGTAAACCAAAAATCTTCTGGCTGCATAAGTATTTATGTACAGACTAGTATGAGTATGATGACCTTTAAGGCTTCATCTAATAATTTTACTGATAAATGAATTAAGCTAAAGTCGAGGTTGAATTCATGCTATGATTCTAGAATTTAAACTCTTGGGAGTTAAAATTCAAATCCAATGTTCGGGAAACCATGAATTTTCATATTCAGGGTTTGGAGGCGGGTCCCAGGTCAAGTCCAAGTTAGGAAGCAAGTCTCTAGCCAAGTTCAGATAATATTTTCAACGCCAAGCTATGTAGGCGAGTGAAGAGAACAATGAGAATTTTTAATTGAAATGATGGCCGATGGAATAGAATTATCATCTACAATCACATCTTTTAGTCACTTTTTTAATTCATAAATCCAAATATATGAGCATCCAAACATTGATTTTGGCCCAAATCAAAATGTCTGAATGAAATCCAAGAACCGAAACAGGCCATAAATGTAGTATGCATTGTGCAAAAATAATTTATGAACAATGAACCATGTACAACGTATTTGTAGTGTGCGTGAGTTACTTAATAAAAACTTTTAAAAAAACCATGTACAACATAAAATACACAAGCGAAACATGGAAATTGGTTCAGGAGGGGCCAAATTGCCAAAAGTAACACATTTGTTAAAGATGTATTTCAAATGTGTGTTACAGAGAGGGGATCAATGTCAAAATTATGTAATCTTGGGGTTTCGCCATTGATCGTGTTCGGATCCAACCCCAGACAATGATCATTATGAATAATAAACCATGTAGGCATGTACAACATTCAATACACACGTGAAACAAGAAAATTGCCTCAGCCAAAAGTAGTACATATTTGAAAAGTGTGTTACAGTAACGGGATAAGGGGATCAATGTCAAAATTATGCTATCACGGGGTCTCATAGCATTTCAAATTGTTAGGATCCAATGCCAGGCAATCATTTTGAGTAATGACTATTTTCATAGTTACCAAAAAAAGTAGTTTTTGCTTGGCTAGCAAATGATAAAAGAAAAACGTACCGACAAATCCTTGGTTCTCGGATGCTTCTTAGTTGAAAAGAGAACACCTGCGCACCAGGAAAGCATTCAACCAGTAGTAGATGGTATCACCAAGATTCATCAATATAAGAATATCAAATTAAAAGGCCCATAAAGGGCAATGATAATGCAGTTTCGTACAACACGGCTGTATAAAATGTACACATGCAATGCAATTCAATTTTAGCTAAATTAATTCAGCAAAAGAAAAAGATGACAAGCCTAAGAGATGAGAGAATGAACAGAAAATCATGGTAAGATGTATGCTCTTAAGCAAAAAAGAGGAGGGGGAGTGGAGGTTGGAAGACACAGCAGGGATGCTGCAACTCACCATTATGATCAGAAACAGTGATAGAGGGCCTAATCCAATAAGGGCACCTGTGAAGCCTAAAGCCCCTAAGCATGCACCTGCACATCATGTGATGTCAGCATCTATGATAAAATAAAAGCTGGTTCATCAGATGTATGAATTCAGAATTATACCTACGTGCAGGCGGGACCTCACCATTGAAGTATGTTAAGACACGTTCAAAATATTTGACATACCTCTAGAAAATCATAAGAGTAATATATTCATATAGGTGGTAAATAACCTCAACAAAGACATAAAATATGCAACATATGCAACTCAACAAAATATATCATATTGCAAAAAGAACTCACAATCTGACTTGGAAGAACAAGCCCTTTTCCATCAATACACCTCTTCTGGTTATAGTAGTCAATCGACTCCTCAGCAGTAGGGAAGAACTGAAGAGAGATGGAAGAGTAGTCTATCATTAAAGGATTGTACAGAAAAAAAAATGGTTGAGATATTTTTCAATGATCACGTCACAACTTTCAGACAGTTACTAAAAGTGATCTTACCTTCAAGTACACAAGGAGGCTACATATCATCAAGCCTGTCCTTGCCATTCCAGCCTTACAATGCACAACCACAACATTCTCAATATCATCTTTCAACCATGAGTAAGCACTTCGACAAAATGATGTAATGAGTTGAATTGGGGGGCAGTTATGATCATCAAAAGGGAAACTAGCCACCTGAGGATAATTTTAATGTCACATGTGAGAAGCAATCTCTGTATCCCAATACTCAACAGCCAGTCTGAGATATTGAAGGTGATGCATATTAAAAATACATTCACAGTTTCACACAGTCAAGCTGAAGAGAGTCGCGTGCCCAAGATAACATTAAAAAAAAAACATTGTTTTGCTGGTTGAAATTTAAAACTGGTGAGATACAAATAACTCTCTCCAGCAATAATACTGACGAACAAACAATATTTCTTGAATCTTCTCAAATAAGTTAATTAGAGACGATCCTATGATGGCATATACAACACTAGCATAATTTATAGCACTCAAATGGGCCTATTTTTCTTTAACTGACCAGAACTATTCAGAGACCGGTTGCTAGCTATAAATGATTCAAGAAAATAAGATTCTATAGTTTCAGTTTCAGCAATAGCAAGTTCTAGGAAAACAATTTTTCAAGTTCTCTGCCATTTGGTGCAACATGAAAGTTAAACAGAAAATCAAACCAATGGAAATTTCCTTAGCAATCTTCCAAAAACACATTCGACATTATGAAATCAAAGCTATAATAATATCTCCGCCCAATAATTTATAAAAAAAAATTATGCTCCACCATCCTCAATATCACTGTTGTGGTATGGATGATGGTCAATTCTATGTATTATAGTGCAGTTGTAGCTTAAACCTATAGCTATCTAGATGTATAATCCTGATAAAGTCGACTGCAGATAAAATGAACTTAACAATACAATGATCTCAACTAGTTGGGTATCATCGGCACAATTTATCATTCCGTGCTGTCAAAAACCAAACTCTGTTTTACTAGCTAGCAATCATATCATTACTATTATAAAATAAACAACATAGCATTGACAAAGGCCAAAATTATCAAATTTATATGCTTCACTGCATAAGATCTACTAGCAAGAAAGTTTAAACTATTTGCAATACAACATGACAAGAAATAATTGGTTACCTAAGTTAAAAACTTAACCAAAATATTAAATGCCAAACTTCCAAAGCTTAACCAGTAAATCAATCATTAAGAACTACTAATCATTTTCATAGTTGGAGTTAAGAAACAAGTTATGACATACCTTCCCTTCAAATAATGAAGCATCATAAAGCCTTTCTGAACAAAGATTGTATACTTTGTACTTGTTCTGGATATAGAAAGCAGGCCAACATAAGTCAAAAAGGTTAAACAAATACCATCAAAGTATAAGACTCTTAGCCACCAACATAAAATGCAAATTTGAATACATAACAGTAGCTACAACGAAACCAGAAACTACAGAACCTTCATCTCATTTATACTAGTAATAGGGGTCTTCACATTACGGTCCAAACCAGAAAACCGGCCAGACTAGGATCTGGTCCGGTCTTTAATCCAATATCTTGAAAATTCCAGGTGTTCAGTCCGGACCGGTTTCATTTGAATATTAACATAGATACATAGTAATTTTATTACACATTCTGCTATTTACATTACTTTTCTCATTTTATTAACTTACAAATAAACACTATTTATAATCCAAACACTTTTAAACTAATCAGACTATAGACTTCCAGTTCCATTTCAGACTTCAAATTCATAGGTATTGAACGTCAGTATCAGACCGGATGATTTATAATATGCATATTTGACAATAGCTTCTTTGATTAAATACAAGTGAGAAACTAGTGTAAATAAAATGATTTAGAATTACACAATAGCACATGTCAATATTGTTTAATATATACAAAGATATAAATGTTGTATATCAATAAATGTATCACTACCTTGTGGCGGGTTTCAAAAAAACTGATCACTTCTTCCATGTGGTTTCGATAGAACCCCTGTTATACACATTAGATTGTTAAGATGCTTGTGACATAATACTACTTTGAGTGAACTTTATAATACGTATTAACTTCCATACCTCAACATATCCAAAAAATCCAGAGCTCATATCACCAGCAGGGAACCCCATTGCTATTATATTTTCGGTGATGTAAGTCATATCCAAATCAAATCCATCTTCCTGAGACCAGATACAAGGAGAGTAAAATTCATAGACCAGAAAATGTTATTATTGAAATGAAAAAAGACAAAGAACCAAAGTTGAAAATACATCTTTGTATTTATCCTTTCTATATCATCTTATAAGGAAAACATGCAATGTGCCCCAGTTTCTGAGTATCATATGATATAAAAGCGATAGATTAGGACTCGGTCACAGGGATCCAGGTACACAAATGAATGATATAATTATATAAATGAAATAATGCAGCTACAATTTTGACATAAGCTGAATACCTTCTCCTCACATACAGTAATACTTAAAACCGTCGCTCAAATTTTACATTATTATATTAGCCAACCAAAAAATATTGTCACAAGCAAGAGATTTTTTTTTTAATATCTGTGGAAAGTTTCCTTCTTACAGAAAAGGAGTGCCCTTGTATTAAAAGTATTCTCCAATAAACCATTAAATCTGGAAAATGTTTCTCAGGGTAAATTAGTTCCCTAGACAAAATCGGAACTTTACAGTTCATAGTAGAACCAAAAAATCAACTTGACAAGCCAGCAAATACCAACCACCATTCAAACAGATATAAGATGACAAAAAAGAAGATTAGTATTTCATAAACTAGTTTTAACAGAAGAAAAATAAGCAAGTTAATCTGAAAACTGAAATCTACATAAAGACAAACTAGTAGAATACAGAAGCAAAGATTTAAGAAACACAAGTAAGCCACCTGAAATCTTCGCTTGTTTTGCGAGACAACATGCCGAGCCTTGACCTGCACAGCCTTCACTGCACTTTTGGATGAGTCCACTATCTCTTTTGTAAAGGTTCCAATAATACCAGGTTGTTGAGTTGTTGATGTTCCTTCAGAAACATCATCTTGGATAGGGGATTTTGGAGATGTGCGTAATCCCAAACCACTAGTAAATCTTGCAAAGGTTGACTTTGCAGCTGATGAGTCATCTTGTGGGGTAGACAATTTCAAATTTTTTGCCCATGATGAAATGACAGCAGCAGAGAGCTTGGATGGTCCATCGCCTGAAGAATTTTCAGGTCCAGATTCTACCGATATGGGAGGTGTGGGAGGGGGCAAATTAGGGGGGTTTGTAGCAGATGAATCTGCAGATAATGGGTCCATCCTACCAACAGAGGTCTTAATTGTGATAGAAAGAAAGATCAAGATTCCAGCTTGTAGCTGTCTCTATAGGAACTTGTAATGACACCTGCAGATTAAGAAAATAAACATATCAATAAAGCAAACTACTATTAACAATAAGGCTATTATACTGCCTCAAGTAAGCATAAATCATAAATTATTCAACTTAAATAGTAAGCAAATTGAAAAGGGAAACCTACAGGTCATTTTGTCAAGAGGAAGAAATAAGATGAGATCTATAGCGTTAACAAGGAGCGAAAAGAAGCAAGATTTTTCTGTTGCCTTTGTTTTCTTCAACTTCAATTTCTTTCATTTTGTTCACTCTTTTTCTCATCATTTTTTACCATGAATGGGCAACATGAGAACAAACTGCGGTGTATGTTCTAAAAAAGATGACTAGAACTCTTAAAGGTAAGATTACTACACTAATGGTTCATTCATCACACAAATGACCTCAACAACATATAGAATTGTGTTGGAGAAACGCAAAATCTCTCTTAAGAACTTTGTCAAAGTGATTAGCTAGAGTGAACTGCAAAGAATTTAGCAAACATACATATTATCCTATAAATTCCTTAACTACTTGATAAATAACATTCTTTGCAGCAATGCCAGAGCTCCTTACACTGCTTGCAACACACCCTTTCTAATTGACACATTCCAAGACAATCCATTAACATTTGATAAATACAATTCAGCTCAGTCTCTGCCCAAACCCATATAAAATAAAATCCCTTCCAAAATTGCAAATTAGTTTGATGACGCCATCCCCACGTAACACCTGGAATATATATTTTAGGTACTTTCTCACAAATTCAACCATCCTTAACAAAACGAACCAAAGATAAAACTTTCTAATCAACAGAATCAGATGATACACTTCATCAATGAACACTAAGTTACAAATATGTCGTCGAGAAAATTGAATAGCGATCAACTGATCAAGTACAAATAGAGGGCCAACAAGCGATCTGAAAACTGTTGAAACCAACAATGATTGAACATTGCGAGAAGCACCAAAAATAAACAAAATTTCAGATCCGTGGTCACGGTCTTACCTTGACAGAACTGGAATCAGTCTCCCAGGGGTAAAATTGGTGTCAGGATGCGTTTGGTGGGGAGGATCTGGTTACAGTCAGAGGAACTAATTAGGGTTTCAGAGAGAGAGAGAAACGAGAGAATTGGGGACTTACATAGTTCACGGTTTTGAAGGTACTGGTTTGGTCGTAATTTCACGTGTTGGGTTTGGTCAATAGATCGAACGGTCCTGATTTAGGAGGGAGTGAGCCGATAGGATCGAACGAACAACAGTTAGATAAGAATCGGATGCAGTGATGGGCCATCTCAACTATTTTTGTCATTATTCGTCTCATTAAGTGCTCTTTTTTTTTTTTAAGGGAAATGTTTATATTATTAAATACTGGGAAACCGGAAAAACGTACAATCCATAACAACTAAAA
>JAYMSZ010003025.1:0-11136 GCA_036897665.1 Pelargonium citronellum
GTGGCAGGTCAATCCTCCGGCTGGTTTCAAGCATAAGGTCACTGATAATCTCCAGAGGTTTCTCTCTCTGTCTCACTTTGGCTTCTGATCTCGTTGACTGAATTCGATTTCTGATTTTGTTGTCAATTTGGGGCTGATTTGCTTCACTCTCTGTGCGAAGATGGGTAATCGAAGTCAACGGAGCCCCTGGGACTGTGTACGCTAACGAAATGTATCAGCTCCAGGTTGATTTTCCTGAGCATTATCCAATGGAAGCGCCTCAGGTGTGGTTTTCGAGTGGAGTCGATTACGATTTTTTCCTATTATGAAAAATAACGACGAATTTGCTGATTATCTGGGGATTTTGGTTATTTCTGTGTATTCTTCGTCGTTGTGACAGGTGATTTTTATCGCTCCAGCGCCTTTGCATCCTCACATTTATAGCAATGGACATATATGTTTAGGTACTGCCTTATCATTTATTTGAAAATTCGTCCTTGCTTTTCTAATTTCTATAATTGTGGATCAATTTGGAATGTTCTATTCTTCTTGTTTGGTTATTACTTGGAGCTGTTGAGATATTCGTGGAGAATTCAGTTTGAAGGTCTTTGTATACATATTAATGGTTGATTATTCTGCAATAAGGCAATTAAAATTTTCTTTGTAAGAATGTTACTAGTATTCTATTTTATGACACTTCAAGCATCTGTTTTAGATGTTTTCATAAATTATTTTGATGTATTGTATCACTGTGTTGTCCTACTTGCTAATTATCCATGAGCCTGTTTATAGAAGATTTGTTCAAAGAATTCCAATAGTTGTGGTAGAGATCATCCTCTTGGAACGGAAGGTCGAAGAAGAAAAAGTCTATATATTGTCAATTCTGAAGACTTTTTTGTTATTGACAGTTTCAATGTGAGGGGAAAGATGTAAAGGACATAGTTCAGCAATCTATCATTAGATACATTGTTGCTACAAGAATCCCCAAGTTTATCTAGTGTAGGGCCAAATAATTGAACTATGACTGTTAAATGTGTCATGAAGGGGGTTTGCTGTATATTTTTTATTTCCCCTAAAGTTTGTTCATGTCAATTGTCATGATTGAAGTGTTATACAATATGTCATAGTGGGGTATTGATAAAAAAAGAGAGTTAATGGTTGCATGAACTTCATCCGATTCCTGTAAGTAAAACCATCCTTAGATTTATCAGGTTAGTCTCAAGCTATGAAATATGGATTGCAATGATGCACTTGGGTTTGTGAGGGTTTGTGCGCATCAAAACTTTGACAGTGTTATTCCTATCTTTCCGTTAGCTTATGAGTCTTATGGACCTTTCAACAGCGTCAGTACTCAGTATAAGACTCGTTCTGTTTGAACATTTCCAAGCTAAGGCATAAAATAGAAACATATGCTGCCCTTTAATGTTTTCATTTTGGTCTCATCTACTGATGTAGGCCTTATGCCGTCTTAACTATACTTGTATATTGATTAATGTGACATAAAATAGACAAATGTTTTAATGGCCCATATTTTGTTACGGTTTAAGCCTTAATGCAAGGTATCATTTCCTAAAAATGTACTTTGTGACTGCTTGTTCTGAAAATGAAAGGAAAATTACAGAGTATATGCTTTGATTTTACATTTGTCTGTATTATAGTAAAGAAATATATACTGTTGATCAAGTATATTTTCTTTGGTTGTGCATAATGAAAATTTTTCAGTTTTTTTGGTCATCTGTTGCATCTGGTTTTTGAGTGGAAGGCTGGGTAAATGACTTGGGCTAGCCATTATTTACAATATTGTCATCTGGTACTAGAAAATTTACCCATCCTTTACCTCGAGACATGAGAAAGAAAGGGAGTATGAGCTTGGTAGATTACATTATATGTCCATGTATCTATGTGATTGGTCAATACCTTCTATACAAATGACTAGCTTCTCGCTATTGTTTTTCTTTTTTTTCCTTTTGTGTGCAGATATTCTGTACGATTCATGGTCCCCAGCTATGACTGTTAGTTCAGTCTGTATCAGTATCCTATCCATGTTGTCTAGCTCGACGGTGAAGGTATGATTCAAATTATCATATGCTCTTTATTTCCTTCTATTTTTTTTTTTTTGAGTTGGATCTTGTAGCTAATACACAATTTTGTGGGTACAGCAACGCCCTGCAGACAATGATCGATACGTGAAGAATTGTAGGAATGGAAGATCTCCAAAGGAGACCAGATGGTGGTTCCACGACGATAAAGTGTAATGAGAGTATCAGTTCTACTAATATATATATACATCTTTGAGTCCGGGGCGCACAGGCAATGTTTCCGTGACGTGTTGCTTAACGTGTTAATTTTTGTGGGACTACATGACTCATGAACAATGTTAGCGTACTTTGCAAATTCGAAAGCATGCATTTCTAAAGCTTTTATTATTAATTACAGAGGAGAGAAGAGAACGCACCAGATTGTCTTGTACCCAATGCTTTAAGTTTTAACATTTGTCTGGCAGATCGGAATGGCTCAACCGGGACCCCGCAGTTCAAATGGTACGGGTTCTAAGTGACCCAGAAACCCGATCTAGCTTGGGTTTTTTCTCAAGTGAATCAAGACTCCCACAAGAAACATCCAAGTCTTCTCCAAAAGCCTTAGGGCCCAAAGGAGTTCCCTGGATATTTTCTCTGAACGCGAAGTCCCCAAAACTTTTCCGAATTAATTCGGAATACTGCGCTACTAAGGTTGAATAACTCACTCTGAGTTGTCTAAGATGCCCATTGATCCTCCAACGAAAGCATCCCCTAACACCTTGTGACAGACACCCGAAAGAGGTTTCCCACACTCTTGGCCAAGGGCCTCTGCCTTGGGTTCCATTATTGTGGCATTGGTACGAGAACACGGTGGAATCTTGTGCAAGATTCTCGCGCTCTTGATCAAGGGTTGCGGCCTTGGTTCCCATTGCCACGATATTGGTCCTAGAACGCGGTGCAACCTTATGCGAGCTGCCCATGCTCTCGACTAAGGGCAAGACTTTAGGTCCCATTACGAGGTGCAACCTTGTGTGAGGTTCCCAGGCATCGAGTGCCATAATATTTGTGAGTATATAATCTCATCTCTTGTTAAGGACAAGACTTTAGGTCCCATTACGAGGTGCAACCTTGTGTGAGGTTCCCATGCATCGAGTGCCATAATATTTGTGAGTATATAATCTCATCTCTTGGTAAGAGAGAATGATTCATGCTCTTATATTCAGACTTTTTTTTTCTTCTTTATTGCTTTTATGGAATTCTCTTTATCTCTTGTGATTTACGGTTGAGATCTTACTCACGCCCGAGGCAATATCCTAGAAACACAAATGTTGTCATTATTAACGGTTTGTTTCCTCGCGTAGATTACAAGTTTGAGACATATAATTGAAAAATCAAGTGGACATTTAAACTTAAAACATTACTTAAAAAAATTTCTAACACGTGACAAGACGACAAATATTTTAGTGTGCCCAAATTAATCGAGACAAAATAGACGCAACAGCTGAATCTATTGTTGGGAAAACGAATTGACTTGTTAGGAAAACGAATTGAAAGTCATTGTTCCCAACCTCGCATGATAATCAATTATAGCATTCGAAGACCCAAATCCTCCAACATGTAAAGTATCTATTAACTATTCATTTAATCATTTAATCTGATGACGCACATGCGCACAAACGATGGATGATGTCACATTCTTTTAAAATAAAATCTATACCGTCAATATGAACGCCATACCATTACTACGTCATCATATTATTTTAAAAAAATTAAATTAAATGTCACGTCTGCTTGATCTAACTACCCAATCATATGTTCGACTAATTTGAAACAAATTTTCATAGTCATGTGATTAAATTAAAACGATATGAATAAAATGTTTACTAAGACGAAACAAAAACCAAAATAAAACAAAATTATCTACCAAAATGAAACACTTTCCAAAATTTATATACCAACCCTAACTAATAAGACGTCGTTAACATGATTCGTTACTTCTTCTTCGTGTTGGTTATCAAGAGTGCAGCTAAATCCTAATCTTCTGAGCTGCACAGACAGTTAAAATGCTGTCACAAAAGCTTCCTTCAATGGCGATTTCTCTAACTACGACACCGTTTTCGCTGGCTTTGAGACCTCTCTTCTTCTTCCCCGCTCAAACTGCGGTTTCTCCTCTCAAGTCACTCTCTCCTTGCCCAAACAGCGTCGCTACCTTCTGCTCTAATTTTCATCTGTCTTCAGAATCCACCGATTCAATCTCCGATGAATCTTCAAAACGTGTAAACATCACTTCTGTTTTAACCGTTAATTTATTTATATTTCTATATCCATGTTTCAAATTTGCACGCCTTGTTTGGTTCATGGGAAACGGTTCCATTTATTCCGATTGATAGCTGTTAGAGAAATAGTAATGTTGGATTGTTGTTCTCGATGTGGCTTTGATTTGATGTTGCAATTTGTAGCAGAGCCCTCTGAAACCTGGCTTGTATCTAGTTGGAACTCCAATTGGAAATCTTGAAGATATCACCTTGCGGTACTTTTCTTTGAATTCCCAGAATTTCACTGTTTTCAACTGTGCCTTTTCAATTTCATGTATTTTCTTCTTCCTAGTTATTGTAATGGTTTCTGTAAATGCACCAATGCAGTGCTATTCGTGTGTTGAAGTCTGCTAATGTGATACTTGCTGAAGACACTAGGCATTCTGGGAAGTTACTAAAGCATTACGATATCAAAACTCCCATGGTAGGTGGTCTATCTTCCTTTGTTTTGGTGTTGGGATTATTCCAGGCCCTTACTGATAGTATGCCTTAGATTTTCAGCTGAGCTATCACAAATTCAATGAATCTCGTAGAGAACAGACAGTGTTAATGAGGTTGAAGCAGGGTGAAATAGTGGCCCTCATCAGTGACGCGGGGACACCTGGCATCAGTGATCCCGGTACAGACTTGGTGAGTGCTGCCAATTTTCTTTCGGTGATTGTTGGTTCATTTATGCGTTCAAATTATTTGAGAACTTTCACTGCATTTACCTATAGGAAACCTGGTATCATGTGTGGATGAACCTATGCTTATCTACCCTCATTTTGTAGTGCCAAAAGGCCCAAAACATGCACAATATCCCGAAGAAGCTAATTTCCATGGTTATGGCTAATGTTGGTTTACAGTTACACTTATTCTTCTAATGTTATATCTTATCATTATCTAAGTTGAGGTGTAGTGTCTTACTGGTAATGGTTTCCCACATATTTATTTCTGGCTTTTAGATGCTATGGGTCACAATTCATTTACAATGTTCATTTTTTTTACAAAACCTTAGTGTTTTTTTCTTTTCTTTTAAAGGATTGTGGACTAATAGTGGAGGTTTTAGATGGCCTTTTGGTTGGGGTTGACTGGTGACATAGAATTGAGTTGGGATACGTTTTACAATCAGTAAGACAAGAATATCAAAGAGAGCATTTGCTGAACTAAGTTTTGCTAATTTGTAAATTAAAACATAAAAGGATTTGATCATATGTTTTAAGAAGTATGGTTGATGCCCTTTTGCTTGATGCAGGCAAAGCTATGTGTAGATGAAAATATTCCAGTCTTTCCTATCCCTGGCCCTTCTGCTTTTGTAACTGCTCTTTCTGGCTCCGGTTTGTCAACTGACGAGTTTACCTTCGGTAATTCTTTTGATTTGGTATGATTGTTTGGACTGATAGAGTCAGTCAGCTGCTTTTGCTTTACTCTTACCTAATTCCACATATTTTATTGTAGTTGGGTTTCTGCCTAAACATGCCAGATCGAGGAGTGAGAGATTGATTGTTTCTGCAAATGAATCAACAACACAGATATTTTATGTTCCTCCGCATAAGTTTCATCAATTTCTTGAAGAAACTTCTTCACATTTTGGCGATTCAAGGTAAAAAAATAACTGTATGGTCATGGTTATGATAGATCAAATGACTGTTGTGTCAAAAGATTTTTTGAAATGTTCCTTATTTAATGGTTTCCAGATTAGTAGTCCATATATTGATATTAGTTCTAGCTTTTCTTGTCTAGGACAACTAGCAAGTAATGGCAAGCACACATTAGTTTTTTGGTCTTCTGCCACGTTACTCTTGTTTTTTGTGATTATGGATTATAGTTCATACGACTTCTAGGATTTCTAATTTGTTAAAGAAAATTTTGAGGAAAATATTTTCTGAGTTGCTATTGGTTTCCAAATTATGTTATTTCTATGATATCCCTGAGCGAGGTCATCAAGGTTCTTACTTTTTTTCTTATTGCCTTCATTATTAGCTACTATCAAATGATTCAGGCTGTGATCTGATGGGAGCTATGACTTTTAAATTAAAAGAAGGAAGGCTTGTTTAGTAATTTTTGACATTCATTTACAGCTTACTTTATTCCAGTATAGTGTAGCTGTGTTTGTTGATAACCCTTTTAGTTTTCAGTATCCTCTTGTTTAGACATGGCAAAATGGTTGGCATATGTGCCACTGGCATCACATTCTATTTCTCCCGTTCCTCTACATGTTCACTTTGCAAGAGAGCCAGCTTATCTTAGTTTCTGAAATTGCTGCATCTCAAATTATTAAACATGGGGCTATTTATACATAACATGTAGTTAAACATGTCAAGATTTCACCATGTTGAGCTTCAATTCTTATTCTTCATCCAATGTATATTTTTCGATTTCTGGCTAGGTGGTCAGTCTGAGTCTGTGATGCAGTTCTAATGTTTTTATCTGCTGCATAAGTAAGAAGTAGTTTATGACAGTTTATCTAATATGCACTGCAGGCATTGTGTTATAGCTCGGGAACTGACCAAAATACACGAGGAGGTAGTAATGTTGTGCGCTATAACCTTCTTATATTTACTGGAATTTGATTGCACTGCTATTTTTGTTCCACCTTGCTTAACCAACACACCTTTATTTCCATTAAACCCTGTGACTGATAAAATTGAGGCTTTGTAGGGTTTTTTTATATCATATTTTTTTTAAGCATTATTGGCTTTCAGATTATTCAGGTGACTTATCTGTACGATTATGACTTTCTTAATCTACTAAATGTCCTTCATATTAGGATAGCACTTTCTAGTCATTTACTATGATTAGTTAGATGCATTGTGATCATATGATTTGTATTTAAATTCATCAATGATAGATGTTACATCAAGTCATCAATTGGTTGCTCCAATATCATCCTTGATTTACTGATAAAGATACTGATTCTATAACTCAGTTTTGGCGGGGTACTTTGGGAGAAGCAAAAGAAGCATTTTTAACTAAAAAACCAAAGGGAGAAATCACACTCTTGATTGAAGGGAAGGAAAACTGTGCAGTTGAAGCTCCATCAGAGTCTCAGCTCGAGAGCAAATTGGGAGAACTGATCGCAAATGGGCACAGGCTTTCCATGGTAATGGCATTTCCCAAACTTATCGTATGTATGTTGTCTACCTATGTTTAGTATGGATTCACTCAACTCCCTGTGCAGAACTGTGAAGTTGATTTAAATTACAGATAATGGATATGATTTATCTCTATATATGCATTTCAGGCTTTGGTTTCAATTGTGATATATGGGCTTGTATATGATAGTATGGAGTATGGACTATATTATTATATTTTTTTCTATTTCTTTATGATCTATATTGAGGGTACAGTAAAATGTTGGTCATAACAGTTGTGTGTATTTAGGCTGTCAAAATGGTGGCCGAGGAAACTTCAGTCAGAAAAAATATGGTGTATTCCATTGCTTTGAGGAAATTTGGGAAGAAAGTTGAGGCAGAGGATGAATTGCATATCCCAAGCTCTTGATGTAATTTTCTTGAGCAGAAGTGAAGGTAAATAATTTATATATTATTACGAATATTTCTGTGTTGGTAACGGATTTTACATTTAGTGAAAAGTTTCTAAAAACAATTTTGTCCTGGCTAATGTGAATAATATGTTTCCTTCCCATATCAATTGTTTATTACTAGTGAAAATTTAAGTCCTTGTATCCTAGCTGTGCCATCATCATCCATCATTCATGATTACTTGTTGCCTACAAACATTAAAAAGAGAACCTTGTGTTGTGACTTGTGATCCTGCTGTATTGTGGCCAGGATGAAGTTGAACTCGTAACTGCTGTCCAGTGCCTTGACAGGACACCATATATATAACATTTCTTCGAAACTAGACCGGAAGTGTAGGAGTGAAAAGTAACAGGAAGTGTAGGAGATGAACCCCACAATGCCAGTATCTATTTGTCGTATTGATGTTTGTGTTTCTTTATAGCAGTAACATTTTGCTGTTATTGTTGAGAAATAACAGTGAGCTATTTTTATACAGAGGACATTCTTGAAAGTTGAAACACAAATTCTGCTGAGTCGTGGTTAAAGCAAAAATACTGGACCCCTGGTGCTGGCAGCAAGGTCTCGCGAAATTAAAGGTCCGCAACCACCTTCTAAACACGCAAGCAGTTTTGGATTTCAGGACTTGTAGTCAGGTTTGGTGACTCATATTATATACCTTAGAATTGCATCACATTCTACATATTGATATCCTAGTAGTATTTTAGGACGTGTAATTTTTTTATAAAAAAAACTATGCACATGAGAGAAATATTCGTAATTAAGTCAGTAGTACACTCCCTACAGTTCTACTCTGGTAATGTTCATGAACTCAATGATCCCGACGAAACCAAGAATCCATTTTGGGTTCAAATATACGCTGCCCTGTCGATAAGATGTGGCGCGGGTCGAACTCCATCTTCCGGTGATAGAAAAGGTCCCACTTATCTTCAAAGTGGTCCCTCCACTCCTGATGCGTAGTGTAGTGTGGCAGGTATTGCTTCACTTTGATACCTGCGTCACGGCAGAACCTCAGGATCCGACGGTTCTGATCCTTCAGGTAATCCAGTGTCTGCGTCTCGTCCCCACCGGACTCCAATGCCGATCTCAGCAGCGCCACCAGGTAGAACACGTCCTCGTCCGGCGTCACCACCGAGCTCCGTTGGTCCCACCTGATAATGAAATGTTAGTTGGGATTTCATGGAATCCACCGGGCCCACCGCTTGTGATGGATTGTTACCGTACTAACGGTTTAGTATTGTAGTGTAGAACATATGAAAAACAAGACACGATGGGTGGGTGCCACCAAAAGATCTCCCGACAACCAAGAATCTTCGCTCTTGGACGATTCTTGACCTTCGTTTAGATACTTACACAAAATAGATATAAAGTGTTTGCCATCCTAGCTGGCTAGGGCCGGGTTGTACACATTACATGTGTTATGTTAGGCGTCGAGCATGTCGCGCATGCATGCCACGTGTTGAAAATTATCATAATTTTATACAGCTAACTCTTCTCTACCTGGACCACCATTTTTGCTCCTATGCTTATAGAATACTATCAAATGTTATTTAATATTTATAACGTGCATTGCATGGTATGTTTATAATAGAAATGGATCAAGAAGAAGCAAGTAGGAAGTGAAATTACTTGTTATTGTTCATGGGGTAGATGAGGATGGGCCCACTGGTCTTGTTCCCTAATATGCCCTTGAAGACACCTAAATCGAAGTCAGCAATTCGTGATTTGGGGACGAAGAGGTTGAGCCAAGGGTGAGGGACGTCCCACAAGCCCTTGGACCGGAGCTTCACCTCGGCCTTGTGGACCCGGTCCAAAAATTCCACATACGGAACATCTGTTGTGAAAACGGATGATGCTATAAAATTCAATTTCTTCAACAGCGTTTCAACTTCCTGCATGATTGATTCAACTCCCAATTTAAAAATCAATGTAAGTACTGTGTACGAGCACATTTATATTTAAGAAAGTTGCTACCAAACGGGTTGCTTTTGTTTAGATAAGTTTGATTCCAATGAGTGATTAATTCACTATATAATAGTCAGTTAAAAGAGATTAGTTTGGTGGGTGGGCACTGGACGGCCTAATTATAATTTTAGTAGCAACATTTTAAAAAAGAGTAGGAAGAAAAACAATATTAAAGTAGGGTTCGATAGATCACACAAGATCTTCCATCTATTAGTATATTATTTCACAAAGTAGCTTATAATAGGTTACAATACTAAAAAAAAAAATGGTTTGTGAATATAAATGTATAGAAATTCATAAATAAATGTCTAAAAAATTCAATATTTATGTATTTAAAAATTGTCATACTTACAAGTTGTTTCACAACATAAATGTATGAATATATTTACTTTTAATTATACAAAATTTTGGGTCATCCGTACTCTATCTGGCAGAAGCTTCTAAATTCCAACAACAAATCAATAAATTATTGCATATTACTATAAAAAGGGATTGGCTATGAAGAAGCCATTATAGTTACTAATTATTAGAAAAATGAATATGATAGGTACCTGGTCGATGGTATGGGCAGCGGATTGGTGGTAATTTTTGGTGATCTCAAGACAGTAGAGGACATTGTTGGCATTGGCACCGAGAGATAAGATCTTGACAGGGTTGGTTGGGGAGAAGAAGGAGGATCTCCAGTTGTTGATCAGTCCTTCGTCCACTATCACAAACCCCTCCACGTAGTCAAATCTTCGGGAAGCTTCTTCTCCATGCAACGATATCAGATACTCTTGGTCTTTCGTAAAATCCTCGAAACTCCAATAAAGAACCCGAATCCACCTCACCTGCCAAATGTATGTATAATTATATTATTTTACGGAGAAAAAAAAATATCATTCATAGTTTGTTGTATGTATACGTCCTCTTTGGGGTGCTTGTTCTAGAGTGATACGAGCCCTAGTGATGATGCCGAATTGGCCTAGACCTCCAAGAACTGCATGGAACAGCTCTGTGTTCTGCTCTTCTGAACATGTCAACTGCTCACCCTTTCCTGTATTAGATTCTATATTAATTAATTGCATTACATAATGAACAAGTACACATCTTGGACCACGTAATTAATATTTTAAACACCTGTAACTACGTCGAGCTCATGAACATTGCTGATCTGAGGGCCGTAGCGAAAAGCCTGGCCACTAATGCCGGCGTTGGAGAGGGTCCCGCCGACGGACAGATACAGGTAGTCGGTCCACGACCTCGGCGCCAAACCATGTTCCAAAGTGGCTTTCAAAACTTCTATCCACAGCTCGCCACCCCACACGTCCACGTACATCTCCTCCTCCGAAATCCGCG
>JAYMSZ010003026.1:0-11135 GCA_036897665.1 Pelargonium citronellum
GTGACTACAGGTAGATATCAGTTAACTTTAACTGTTAATTGCTGATGTGACACAGTTGATTGGTCAATTTTTGTCGTTGTTCTATTTTTTTTGTAAAAAAAAATATTTTTTATAACTTAATGCTTGTTTGTTCACTTTTAACGCGTTTTTTTTTCTTTTTTCGTGATTTTTGTAATGTACAAAATAATTAATTAATTTTTTTTTAAATTGTGTATGTTTAAATTTTTTTTTTAACAGTTAAGCTACACAACAGGGGTAACTCTCCCCTTATAACCCAAAATCCCACCCCACCGGATGCAATGAGATTTGTACCCACGACCTTCTAATAGGAGATGTGTGTCTTGACCATTGCGCCACCTCCTACGGACAATAAATTTTATTTTTTAACTCAAAGAAATCAAATTCATAATTTCTAAAAATAATCATAACTAAGAAAATCGTAAATATGAGTTTCATTTTTAAAATATTTTTTCTCGAATCTAATAAAAATATTGAGACCGTCATATGAATATATATTTTTTAAAGGGAAAATTGTTGATAACCCCTATGAGATTGCCACTTAAAGAAAATAAGTCATCTAAACTACCATTTTTTGCAAATAACCACTTGTACTCGCCAATAGCGTTTTTTCCGTTAAGTTTGATGGAAAGTGTGATGGAAAACATCATTTGTTGTGCACATGTTGATGATTTTTATTTAATGACAAAACTACCCTTCTTATTCTTCTTCTTGAATTGATTGAAGATTTCGGCGACCATATGAATTTTACGGTCACCGAAATATGCATTTTGTTGCCAGATTTTATGAACTTGAAACAAATCAATTATGAACAAAATTTTCAGAATCAATTTTAACAAATCAAACCAAATCAAATATCTTATCTGTGTGAATTTGAATCAACGATTTCAGATTTGTGTGAATTTGAAGCACTAACAAGAATTGAAGCAACAATTGTCTCTTTCCTGAACACTATTGTTTTCTTGTTCAAGCTTGCGTATATATCTCTTGTAAGGTTTCTTAGGCCGTTGCTTATAAAATAAAAAAAAAAGAATTGAAGCAATTTCAGATCAACTTCATTGAAGCAAAAATTGAAGCAATTCAGATGCACTTCATTCAAGCAAATATATGGTCGTGAGTCTAGCTCAGATCCGGAGGAGTAGGTTACGGTGCTGGGTTGTACGTGGGTGATTGGGTGCTCAAATCTAGATGATCTCGTTTCTCGGTGATTGAAGGACAAATCTGCAACCATGCTTGGACGGAGCTGGAGAGGAGGACAGATATGCAACCATGCTCCGTCGAATAGGAAACCATTGGTCGTCGTGCGTGGCCGGAGCTGGGCTGGAGCGGTCGATGTGCGTGCCCAGAGTTGGGCTAGAGCAGGTCGCACCGTCGATCTCGCCATGAGTGGAGGACTTACGCAGAAGTCGACGAAGACGAAGGTCGATTTGCCACCACTGTCGCAATCGATTTGCCAGATCTTTGCCTCGATAAACCATGCCGGAGTTCGGTGGAGATGAAGCTCGAACATATTTGCTTTAACAAATATCGAACGCCTATATGCTCAATGAACCAAGCTGGCGGAGCTGGGTACGTAGGAGAAGAAGACAGTTCATCTGTTTGATTTTTTTTTTTAATTCAATTCAACTTAAGGACATGTTTGGCTATTAAAAAACATAGGGGTAATTACACATGCCCACTACGTACTTGTCACTCAAAACACATGACCCCCTAAAATTATTTTTATAAACATATGACCCCTACAAATTTACCAAATAGTGTACCGTTAGTTAAGTGTAACTGAAAAAACCACATCTCTCATCACATGCTTTGCATATGACTTTTATTTTTTTAAAAATTTCTAAACTACCCTTATCCAATATTATTGAATATCCACTCACATGCAAAACATGTGATGAGAGAGGTGGTTTTTCAGTTACACTTACGGTATACTATTTAATAAGTTTGTAGGGACCATATGTTTACAAAAATAATTTTGAGTGACAAGTACGTAATGAGCACGTGTAATTAACTCATTTTGAGATATCCAATACTAAAATAAGCAACATCTACAGGAAACCCAAAAACAAGGACTAAAGAAAACAAAAACGATGAGATTAACCGGAGGCTGTTGTGCACTTCTCACTCCCACCATTTCTCCGACTCCGTTTCCGATCCGAAGAACATTCTCGAAGAATCGGTTCCGATTCCAGTTAGGGCATTTCAATTCTTCGCATCACCAGCTCGTTTTCAGGTACACCTGTACGGAGAAGCTGTTAAAAAATGGGGGTCGGTTTGCGAAACTCAGCGAAGCAGAAGAAGAGCCTTCAGATAGTGACTTCATGGTCGTCAATTTCTACCGTTTTGTGCAAATTGGAGAGCCAGAGGTGGAGGTGACCAAACACCTCTCCTTCTTGGAAGGTAGAGACATCCATGGCCGAATTTATCTCAACGAGCAAGGTATCAATGCACAGGTTGGTAAATCATTGTTCCTCATAACTATGAATCTTACATTACAAATGGATGCCACCATTTTTGTATGAAAACTTTGATGGACTGAGATTTAGTGGAGCCAATGATAAGATGTCACGTCATGAATTAACACTCATGTCCCCAAGCTCTCTTTGCGTGAATTGAATTGAATTGCAATTGACATGTGTGTGCATTCAGTGATCTTCATGTACCATTCAAACACTTATTTTTGGACAAACAAATTTAATGCAGGTGATACACCATTACTATGCGGGGGTAAATTAAATACTCCCTCCGTCCAAAATGAGTGTAATTGTTTATATTTTGAGAAAAATTAAGGAGAAGTTAGTTAGTGTAGTATAAATATTCTTGTATCCTCGTGATCTTGTCCCGTAACAAACTCAAGGAGTCAAGGGATACTAACTAATATATTGTTGACAATTCATGCATCACTAAGTTCCTAAAGAAAAGGAAAGTGGACACTCGACAAAATTCAAGAGAAAGAGGACACTTTTTTGGATGGAGGGATTACTGTCAAATTTTTTTATTTGAGTCCATCACTATCAAATAATTTATTTAACCTTTTACTGAGTGAAATTATAGTTTTGCACTCCTGTAAAGATTTCAATGACGAATAATTCAAAATTTTATAAAATTCGACATTGAAATCTTGATTTTTGTGAAAAAAATACTATTTTTTTTAATGTAATTCTTGAATGCAAGTTGATCATGCTAAATGATAAGTTTGAGAAAAAGAAGACGAAGAAAAATGTTTACGATGATGAAGAAAAGTGAGTTAGAGGTAGCTAGATTAGAAGGAGAAACATGTTAGAGAAACTAGGAGAGAAAAAAATCCAAATTATGACACCAAAATCTGAAAAGTGAAGTTTTCAGTGTCAAAATCTTCACAGGGATGTAAAACTAAAATTTGGCTGAGTCCAGGGTTTGAAAAAAATCAAATTTCAGGATAGGGACTGAATACAAAAATTACCGTCCAAGGGGTGCAAAAACATTAATATGGTTTAGTACCTTTGGACTTACATTTTTTTAGTTTTAGCTGGTAATTAGGGTTTTTCATGGTTTTAGCCGACTTGTCAAGTTTTTTGTTTACTCCTTGGTATCTGCTACAACCGTTTTCTACCGACACGTTAGCAAAAATGCAACATTAGTGGATGAGTCAGCACCAAAGTAAACCTCGGACTGTTTTTTTTTTTCTTTTTCGAATGATTGAGTCCCTAAACTTTATTTTTAAGTCTTTAACCCCTAGACTGATATTGTGGGCTTGAATACTTTTGTTTGCCAATCTTTTAATAATTTTCGTACTTTATTGTTCATGTAATCAAACGTGGAAAGGTAAGGTATGTTATTTTTCTTTACTACTTTCAGTGATGCTTCTGAAAGAAAATGGAGGAAATTGATAGTTCACTACAGAAAGTATGCCACTTTGTAGTTCGATTTAGAGAATTGAAGATGGCTTAGTTTGTTAGGAGGTTCGTATAATCGTACCTTTTCCCTATCTTGAGGCAATGTTGAAGGAAGTGTGAGGTCCACAATAGAATGTTTTTGGATTCCTCCTCCTTCCTTCTTTAATTGGGATATGTTGGCAATGTAATTATGCAAATTACAGGTGTACTTCTAATGCATGTAAATTAGTAAATTGCCATTTCAAAATTACTCTTGTGCATGATGGGTTTGTGATGTGAAATACTGATTACCATCAATGTACTTCTCAATGTCTGTTCTGCATGTATCACTCATTATCTCTTTCTGATGTTCTTCGTCTTTGTGCAGTATAGTGGGCCATCAAAAGATGCCCTTGCATATGTTGATTGGTTAAGAGAAGATGACAGGTTTTCAGATATACTGGTCCAGACTTCTCCGGCATTGAATGGGCATGCATTTCCGAAACTGAAGCTACGTTATAAGCCCTCTTTAGTGCAGGTAAGGCTATATATATATATATGTGTTTCTTCTTTTCATCTGCTATATCATATTTACTTTCTCATGAATGTTTTCTCGTTTGTTACTTTATTTCAGTTGTCATTACCGCCTTTTTCTTCTTTGTGGAATATTTTTTTCCCATTTAATATTCTTTGCCTTAAAATACATTTTTGAAACTGAAGTTCTTTTCTTCACGACCTTTTGTCTGTTGGTGTTTGAGTAAGTGACTTTTAGACAAAAATGCGAACTTATGATAACTTTTTTCCCAGTTGGAAGGAGGCATTTCACATCTTCCTCTGGTTGATCCTTCAATGCGAGCAACACCTTTGTCACCATCTGAATGGAGAAAAAGATTGGAAGCAGTGAATCGTACAGATGATGCATCAAATGGGAATCCTTGCACCAGTTTTATATTATTGGATGTGAGAAATGGTACTTCTGGACTGTGATTGCCATGGATTTGCTTAGATTTTCTTTTCATTTCTTGTGTATGTGCATATCTATTTTTGTTCCGAATTGTCTCTTGGAAAGGGTCTAGAGGTAGAACTAGTCTTTTATGATTAAGCTCTGGCATGAGATTGCCACTTCTTTCAAGGTGGGAAGTTCGCAGTTGGCATAATAATTTCACTAGGGATTGTTATCTGACATCAGATGACTATATTATATTGACCTCTTAGACTAACTTTGCAATCAAAGAAAAGCTGACATCCAGTTTACTAACTTAGAAGTTAGAACTCAGAATCACTTTCAAAAAAAAAAAAAAAAACTTAAAACTCAGAATCTGGTATATTGATATGAATCAAATAGAAAAGCATCACTGTACCCAAAAAAAAAAAAAAAACTTAAGGTGATCCACACTATTAATACCATATGAAGTTTGTAAAGTGCTTTTCCATTCCCAGGAAAGAATGTATACCTGTTTTCTCATACCTATAGCGATTAATAGACACTACCAAAGTTTCTGTTTACTTGCAACACCAGGCTATTACTTATGGCTTTCTGTGTGCACTAAGGGAAAAAGATATTGGAGAGGCTGTTATTTCTCAAGTGTAAAAAGCCACTAAGGTGCTTCTAGTTGGTTATGTCTTCAAATGTTGTTAGTAGTTCAAAGCACACATGAGTTTGAATGTCTCCTAGAATATAGCACGAACAGCAAATCATTGCACTTGTTTTGGATATAAGCAAAGTTCTCTGCATATATCAGCATCTCAACTTAACACATAGTTCTGTCTGATGTGTGGACCCTTGTCGATTCATAGAATGTGTCTTTTGGTGGACAGCTGTCAACATATATGTATTGTGCTTGTATGTCTTTGATTTGAATAACTTTCTTCTTATTTTGTGCTCATAAAGGTTATGTACTTCTTTGTAATTAGGTTATGAGTGGGATATTGGTCATTTTCAAGGTGCTCAACGACCTGATGTGGATAGCTTTAGGAGCACTTATTTTGGGCTGTCTCAGTCAGAGGTATGATTAATTAATCTTCACTATATCACAAATTTGACTAGGAATATCACTTTCAGCAAAAAAGGTTGTGGCATACTGGCATGGGAAACTGATTTGATGCATTAACATGATATTTACTCATATTAACTGTGGAGTTAGCCATGTGGGAATTGTATTCATCCTATATAAATTTAGTTAAATTTCTTCTTGTTGTTTTTTATGTTATAATTTTAAATATTTTCTCTATTTGTGTAGTTTCCTTTTCATTATAAGAAATTTTATATATCCATTTATTATTGGGTGCGGCAAAAGTGTACCCCCCCACACCCATCTTCTCCTAGCGTAGGGGAAGTAATCGGCCATAATGCCTGCATCCACACCCAAATGCCCAAAGGGCTAAATATGTTTATTTATTTATTTTTTTATAGGCAATACTAGAAACACCTAGAGGGAGGCTTGAACCTAAGATCTCGAGGGGACCAAACGCTTTAAACCGCTTGCCCCAACAGTTGAAAAACTCCGGCAGTTTAGACAAATAAAGATTCCGACAGCAATGAAGCCTGCTAAAAATCCCTTTGTTTCTACTTAAAGCTCTGATACCATGTTCAAATTTAAATGAAAAAGGATGTGAGGGAGAGTGGTAAATGGAATTAAGAGAGTGGACATAAGATATATGTGGTTCAGTCATAAGGCTTACATCCACACCCAAATGCCCAAAGGGCTAAATATATTCTCACTAATTTGATGTGTTAAACACACAAGACACATTTATATTGGATGGAGGAGAAATACATTATTGGACACAAATTACAAGAATTTATTTGCTCTACCAAACCCCACTATTCAGTACACAATCAAATTCTTTGATTTACTACACAATTAAATCTTTTGATTTGCTACATTATCAAATCCCATGATACATGAGAAATCAACATATTCCAACAAAAGGCATTAATTATAAAAAGAAAAAAAGGCTTTACGCTCCAGCTTTTGTTCATAAAATACCTTCTAGTTCCTCATATGGTACCAGGTAATACCGGGTAGCACTCCCTATGAAGGATATCTGTTACTTGACAACCATTTTTGGGTTTTTATTTTTTATTCTTAGTTCCTTTTGGTCATTTTCCATAAGCAACACAGTATTACAAATTCAACACGACAATACTGAGTCACATAAAAATGTGTTGACCCTAAATGCAACTTCCCTCCTACATCCCCTTTTCCAACCATTTAAGAAGCAAGGGTAACTGTCGCTCTCATGTACAAGTACCACAATTAACGAAACTTTACGAAGCTACACTGTCGTCATGAACTATGCACACATAAACTTGACTTTGTTTTCTTCAGCAAATTTTCTATTTAATTATCATTATTGCCATTTCAAATTTGCTGAACTAGTTCATAAATATGTAAGCTAAATTTTAGTGTTGTTACATTATGAAGTGTTGGAAGATTTTCCTTTTGTGGTAATTGAACTGATCATTTCTCTGAGTTGTGTTTACTCATCCAGGTCATTGCATCTGATCCTCTAGCTAATGTTGATAAAGGAAAGACCGATGTACTGATGTATTGTACGGGAGGTATCCGTTGCGATGTATATTCTACAATTCTAAGGTAGGCAGCCTTTTCCTTTTAACTTATTCCTTTCTTTTAGCATTTTGATTTCAGAGTCAAACTGGAAGATAAACTTGGATGTATTCCAGGTCAGGGCTGATTCCTTTTTTTTTTTTTTTGCATTGGTCTTGTTAGACTCGGATATACGTGTAGATTTGCTAGCAATTGGCATGGTGTTCTAACTAATTTGCACAAAGTAAGAGTGGAAAAAAGAAGAAGGAACAATTGATTTGCAAAAATCTAAGTAATTAATCTTGTATACATCTCATTTGGAAAATAGATTGAGATTTACAGTTTCACTTTTAATAGTTTTTACAAAGTAGTCAAGGCAACGTTGCAACAATCTCAAACCTGCTGGATTAACTTAAAACATAATTTATAGAAGTGTCTTTCCTTACGGGTGTTCTAAGGGCAGTTATGTCTTGTAATTAGCAATTTAGCATGGATAAGAGGCTAGGACATAACTCCACTATGATAAGGTAATGTGCATATATGGCGCACATAACTGTTTTTTATTTATTTATATTTTATAATAATTTTATTTGTGTTAGAGGGACAAAATTACATAATAGCCTCCATGATTAGCTTTTCAAGTTTTATATTTTAACTAATGTGGCACCTTGGCCACATGTGTCATGTAGACCCAATCATGAATTAGGAGAGTAAATTGTGCCGTAGCCTCCATGATTAGCTTTTCAAGTTTTATATTTTAACTAATGTGGCACCTTGACCACATGTGTCATGTAGACCCAATCATGAATTAGGAGAGTAAATTGTGC
The DNA here is from genome assembly GCA_036897665.1 of Pelargonium citronellum. Taxonomy (NCBI): domain Eukaryota; kingdom Viridiplantae; phylum Streptophyta; class Magnoliopsida; order Geraniales; family Geraniaceae; genus Pelargonium; species Pelargonium citronellum. The sequence goes on from JAYMSZ010003026.1 coordinate 8,251, forward strand.
CGTTAATCTGCTGTAGCACATTGGTAAAATTTCAAAAAAAAAAAAAATTGTGCCGTTAAGGCCATTGCGTTGCAGTTAAGATGATTTGGAGGATCATTAGTTTATAAAAAAGAGAAGAAATTTTGTCATACGAAAAGAAGAAAGAAGTTTGATGTATTTGACATTACTCTATGGCGTTGGTCTTTGTTGGCCTTCGGTGAAGAACGCCATTAGGTCTCCCCTTAGAAAAACCTATACAAGTGCTAAAGTACTACTATTAACTAACTAAGAGTGGGACTTAACATTTATAGAACTGATTGGGATTTGACATAACACAACAATATTGTTTATAGCTAGGCCCAACATGGACTTGAGACCCATCTGCTGTGGGCATGATACCAGTGTTGGATAGTTTGGAATGTTGAAGAAAATTATGCCTGTGTGTGTATTCAGAATTATAAATTAAATAAAAGGTAGTTGAGGCAGACACGCATACAGTGTTTATGCAGATTCTGGTGGATTTAATGATTCATTAAAGACCTTTTTATTTGAGGAATATAAAGAAGACATCAAAGCAAACGGGAAGGCACAACCCTATAAAAGAAACAAAGGTATATGATACAAAGTATCAACGGTCCGTTCCAAAAAAAAAAAAGTATGAACGGTAGGAAAGTTGTTTCCTAAATGTGGAAAAAACATATATTATCGTTTGATAACAGAATTTGGCTGATCAACTTTATTTATTGCAGAATTTACAATTTAGGATGCTTCCTGGTGCAAGATAATTTTCTCGCATCTCTTTATTTTCCTGAGAGCTTAGAAGTAATCAAACCAATTGTTTAACATGGAACTTTACAGTTGCTATGAATGTAATGAATCAAGTTGAATTTGAATCTGCAACTTTTGTAATATAACATCAGCCACTGATATTGGCTAGTTAACTTCCAAATCCATTTTCTATTTAAATTCCAAGTAAAGTTCATACTGGTTATAGCCTTTTCGCATCAGAAAAAGAAAGTTGATGGATATCTGCAACTTCCTGTTCTAGAATTTTGATAGGATCACTCTAGAATTTGGTGTGATCCAGTTTGTTGTGAATGCATTATTCAACTCAAATATAGTGAGCATTGAGAAGGAATTGTGGCCTTGTTAAGTGTTGCATAATAAGATTATGATCTTTTATTTGTTTTTGCATGGCAGACAGAGAGGCTTCGAGAACTTGTATACTTTGAAAGGAGGTGTTTCACACTATCTTGAGAATGAAGGCCCCATAAAATGGTCTGGGAATTTGTTTGTATTTGACGCACGCCTTTCTCTCCCGCCTTCTGTTTATAAGCCTGAAGTCAGCAGTGAAGCAAGCAAGACTGAGCATGTTTCTGCGAACAACACATTTGCTAAATGCTACATTTGTGGCTCACAAGTCTGTGAGTTGAGGCATCGAAACTGCTCAAATCTCGACTGCAACCTTCTTTTTCTGTATGTTCACTTCTCCTTACTGCTTTACAACTCATATTACAAGGCTATATGTGAAACAACTTATCCAAAATGCATGCCACAGTTGCTATCACGTGTAAAACTCAGGCTTCTTGAGACTTGAAAACATGCACTTAAATTTAACTGTGCATCAACACTCTAATACCTAATCCAAAAGCAACATAATCTTTTCCTTACCAAGAAAAGGAAGTGCCGGAGGAGAGATGAAGCTAGTGGAGCTCTATGGGGTCAATTGCCCCTACTCATCTCTTTCGCGATAATGAGAACACTCCACCAATTAAGATATAAAACTTTAGTATCATTCTTCTAACTATTTATATATTTGTGAATTAATAAACCCGATTTCCCAGCTTTACTTTGCATTTCCTGTCCGCTGTTGCGTATTGAATTATTATTAATACATCATTTAGTTACAACACACATTAACATTCACGATTACTAACCCTCCACGCCCTTTGATAATAATGGACAACCAATATCCTCCAATAACCTGCAAATATGTGCACCATTTTTACAAAGAACTACATGTTAGTCTCCTCCCTACTTCACATCACTAATGATGCATATATGTGTTTCTTTTCAGATGTTGTAACGTATGCGTGAAGGATTTAAAGGGTTGTTGCTGTTTTAATTGCACGACTGCCCCTCGAATCAGACCTGTTTTGCCTGGGCATCAAAGATATAAAAAGTGGCATATATATCGAGATTCGGACGTAACAAGCCAGTCTGACAGCCTGAGAAGACAGGCACTGCTACGAGGTTAGGATAGGCAATACCATCCATAACCATGATTCGTGATGAAGAAGATCGGTTTTGCATTCAATTGAGAATGCCAGAAACCTGAAGTTTTTTTGTAAACAGGTGTTCTCTATTCATTACTCAGACCACCAGTTTTGTCACAGGTATTTAAAAGATTTACCATAAATTTCATTGTACACTTGGCTTTACAAGGTCTGGGATTACTATAAACACAGTAATTGTAAGAAGAGTTAATTTAGCAAGTCGATTGAATATAAATGAAGATAATACTTTATTAGTCAAAAACGAGTGTCTTTGTTTCCATTTTGAATTTTTGTAAAAACAGTTGGTGGCATTTCAAAAATATAAAACCCTTTCATCTCCATCTTACATTCCTTGTTGACCATTTCATCTTCTATCTTAATTTCACGTCTGGTTTTTGCACTACATATCATATCATGTACTGACGAGATCAACACCATTTACAATAGCATTTTCCTCTCCCGTTGTTGGCAGATTGAACAACATATCAAAAATCTCTTTTTATTTTATCAATTCAAACCCTTCATTATTCTCATCAATTTCAGGATTATATTCCTCAACATCATCGTCTAAGGGCATCTCCAATGCTTAGCCACCCTTAGGGGTGCTAAGGAGGAGAGATAATGTGCCAC
>JAYMSZ010003027.1:0-11134 GCA_036897665.1 Pelargonium citronellum
ATGTATCTATTTATACAAAGTTTGACAAAGTGGGTCTATTTGTACATTTGGTGAAAGTTCATGTATGAAAAATATGCATGTCTCATTTTATATTTTATAAGCATTTATATCATTTGATGTGATTTGTAGCAAGGGTTCATCATTGGAGAAAAAATTGAGGCTTAGAAGTTGTAAAAATGTAAAGAATTCGCTATAATCACTATTTGAACAATAAAATATACTAAACGCGCTCAATTGACCTTCTGCCAAAGTGTTGTATTAGATTGTTTTGTTGTAGATAAGTTATAATTTGAATTTGAAGTTTAGAATCTTGAATAGTGTTCTTGGAGCGTATGCAAAAGTAATTGAATGTATGTTCAGAAATATTCATTGCATGTAAGAGAAAGAATTTTGACAGAAAATCTAAACAAGTCGGGATAATTGTAGAATAAAGATAGGTGTTCCAAGAGGTTTATGTTGCTTTAAGAGTGTGGGAGCTCCAAAAGTTTACCCGGCAATCACAGACGGTGTGCTGGACATACTATAACTCGAGCATATAAATGGGTTCCAAAGCGGAATTTACTTGACCAACAATCAATCACATGACATGTTTCAAATTTAATTTATAAGTATAAATACTCGAATTCTTGGTAAGACGGGAGAATCATATTTTACACTCTAGAACACTTTATGCAATCCTCTCTAACGAACCAAGCTAGAAACCAGCAGCAGAGAAGAGCAATGGCAGGATCAGGATTGGAGGAGCCATCGGCACAGCCCTTCTGGAGGATCCCGATCTCCGGCCCCCGTCCCCCCCCCCCCGCCCCACCCCGGCCCCTCCCACCCCCCCCGCCGCTTCTCTCCGCCTCCGCCACGGATTTATCCAATTTGTAAATCTCTATCCCTCACTCCCTGATATTTCTTTCCTTCCTGTTTGGTTGCTCGGAAAGTTCAATTTTCTCGGAAAAAAAAAAACACCAACGAAGCTTTCTGATGATTTGATAGGTACAGAAACACCATCAAGATCACGTGCCCAAGTTGGACGATGCATGCTCCACATTTCAGTTCAACAGATTCAAGATTATCAAGTCACCGAATGAGGCCTCTGGAACTGGAAATGAGGGTTTGTCAATCTCTAAGCAATCTCCAAGAAATAGATCTAATTCTACAAGGAAACTTACAAATATTCTCTTAACTGCCAATTTATTGTAAGTATCGGTGGTCGCTTAAAACAAATTAGTAGCTACTGTTAAATTTTGTTGCTAATTTGTGACTTCTTAAAATTCTGTTACTATTCGGCTCAAAGTTAAAGACATAAACTCCTAACTTGTTATATTAACTTGTAGAGCTCATGTTGCACAAGCCGCAACACGAGGGAAGCTGACGGCATGGGGAGCGAAGGTTAGGCGCCTATTATTAGGCTGTTTTTATTATTATTTTTTACAAGCAACGGGACAACATACTCGAAGTAACAATGCTTCTCACTCCCTTCGGGAACGTCACCCTAAACCTTATCCCACAAATCCCAACCCATACCGTCGACAAGGAGGCTAGAACTTGAGTGATTCTAAATTAGATATGAACTTTTATCTTGATGCCCCATTATGATTTATGTTGTATACAGATTAACTGTCTTATTGACAAAGGGCAATGGTGGAGGCTGGTTACATCTAGCTTTTTGCATGCAGATGTTTTGCACTTGTTGGTATGGTTTTGAAACTCGTGACTGCTTAACATCTGCTTCCTCCGTCACAAAATAAGTGTCTATGTCTCAATTATATTTTTGTCTTAAGACGAGTTTTTGTTTCCTTTTCAAGAAGTTAATTATGTATATGAAATTAAGAATATACCAATAATATCTCTTACGTTTGTTACAAACCATGTGTCCGAGGATAGAAGATGAAATAAATAAATAACATTATATTTGAATCTAGCTGAAAAGAAAACATTTTTTTTTTCAGTTTACCAGCTGTTGTTTGAGCAAAATTGGTCCTTCTCTGGAGACGTTCTGTGGCCCTAGGAGATATCTTGCAGTGTACTTCATCTCTGCGATAGCCGGTAACATCACACTTTCTCATTAAAATTGACAGTGAAAACTGATGGTTTACAAACTAGTATCTTCTGACTTGACTTTTTGAACAAAATCAGGTTCGACGATGAGCTACAGGTTTTCCAAATCGCCTTCTCTTGGTGCATCGGGAGCTATATGTGGACTAGTAAGTTTGGTGAATTGCACTCGTCGTATAATTACTTACCTCAGTGCGTTGTGCACGCCTCAACTTGTTGTTTCGTTTTTCTAACACCAAGTTTTTCAATTTGTAATTGAGCTGAGGATTTCATTTCACTCAGGCTGGATCTATTGTTGTGCATAACATGAGACATTGGGACATGCTTGGATTTGGCAGAGAAAAACTAAAGTATGCTGCTAAATTTATCGCCCTAAACATGGTATGTTTGTTAATTTCCTTCTCAAAACGTCAAACTATGAAGCACGAGTACCTCGCAGGTACTCTTGGGTGCGTACCAGGTAATTACCCGAGTTACATGAACAATATAACTTTTTTGGATACAATCATTTTTATCGGGCACGGTTAACATTAGTACGAGTACTTCAAAATGTTAAAATGATATAAATATTAATTGTTAGTTTTTTAACACATAATATATAATTTCAATTATAAGCACCATTTCATATCCGTACTTAGATTTTATAAAAATAGTCATACGGATATACCAGGTACTCGTACCCGCACTCGTGCTTCTGTTACCATTTGTGTAATGTGGTTATGCTAAATATTGTGCACCTTCATGCAGCTTGTTGGGCTAAATTCTACACACATTAATAACTGGGGACATGTAAGCATATACAAGCTTTCCCAGAATTGGAATATAATTTTCTTGTTTAATGTATTGTTAACAATGTCATTAATTACCAGTTAGGAGGGTTTCTTGGTGGAGCTGCGGCGACTTGGTTCGTTGGACCTGCCTGGAAGTATGAGTCTCGAAACGTCGACGGGAAAAAAGTTTACATTAACAGGGCTCCCATTACTTACCTCCTCAACACAAAACCAGAATCAAGGGTAAGGTAACGTTGGATTATATGGTAAATTACATGTGACTATCCTCAACTTGACCTATTTTGCACGGAGGAGCTTAAAATGTGAAAGTTTGAAACGATTTTGATTTTTTTGAAGGGATTATTATTGTGTCCTTAGATGGCGGTTTAATTGTCACGCCAAAAGTTTGTAAAGAGATATGTGATTCATCGATTTGGTATTGTTGACCGGTTGTTACTCGAGACTATTTGAATAATGTTATAAGGTGGAGACATTGTGAAAAATATGGACGTTTGGCTCGAACTCCTTTAACATAATTACATTATAGTCTCTTGGTCTCAAAATAGTCCATTACGTGCTGATTACTAATGAATACTATTTTTTATTTTTTTTGGAGAAATGATGAATACTATTCATAATTCATTCGTAATTAACTTATTCGAAAAAGATATAAAACCCTTATTTTGAGTCAAAAGTGTAACTAAAACAGAACCGTTTATGTTGGGACTTGATTGTGTCGTTCTTTAGTTGAGCATTCACAATATTGTCCGGTTTGACCTCCATAACGGTTCTTGTTGTGATCTAGATCATAGTGGTGCCAATGTTCAAGATTTTCTTGGGGGCATGTTGAAAAACACCATGAATTGTTGGTGGCCGAGGAGTCGATTTTTGGCCGTTTGGAGCATTTGTAAGATGGAGCCACAGGTTTCTTGATTCGCAAGGCAACCGGGTGTTTGAACCACAAAGCTTGTTACTCCCAAATTCATATGCTATACGTGTCCTAGAAACTTAAACTATATATATTGTCAGACGGTGTGTTACTATTGTGCAGACCCTAAGAACCCTAACAAATAACCAAACCCTCAAACTAAACCAAAATAAAGATACGAGAATCTACACTCTAATGGCACTAACAAAACCATGAAACTTTCTACTCAATGGGAGCTTTTTTGCAACAAAACCTTTCTCTGTAAGAAAGCCTAAAAGTCATAATATATAATGCTGTTCCTGAGAGTAAACTTATTGTATGCACCAAGTAATACAAATATACAATATTACCTTTCTCGGAAATGAGGGCCTCTACATTTCGGTTCAGCAAATTCAAGATCATAGAGTCGCCAAAAGAAGCTTTCTCATCCACAGTTTCTACTTACTTTAATGGAGGAGGAGGAGCTAAAGAGGCCTCTGGAAATGAGGGTGTGGGAAATATTGAGGCATCCAGAAAAAATGGATCCAATCCAAGGAAACTTACTGATATTCTTATCGCTGCCAATATATTGTATGTATTGATCGCTTAATCAAGTTGGTGTAACATATGAATATTCACGTCCTGGGGAGATTAACCGTCTTATCGACAAAGGGCAATGGTTGGAGGCTGGTTACATGTAACTTTTTGCATGGAAATGTTGTGCACTTGCTGGTAGGGTTTTGAAACTCACTGCTGCTTGATATGTCTAGTATATTGAATCTGAAAAGAAATCCTCTGTTTCAGCTAAACAGTCATTGCTTGAATTCTGTTGGTCCTATATATTGTGGAGACTATCTGTGGCCCTAGGAGATATCTTGCAGTGTACTTCATCTCGGCAATCGCAGGTAACATCTCACTTTCTTACTGAAGTAGGCAATGAAAACTGGTATTCCGATTCAATACTTTGAACAAAATTAGGTTCGGCGATGAGTTACAAGTTCTGCAAATCACCTTCTCTTGGTGCATCGGGAGCTATATTTGGACTAGTAAGTTTTTGCTTTTAATATCTTGATGGCCTAATCATTGAAAACACTATAAAAGTTAGAAGCTGAAAAAGTTGTAAATCCAATGTCTATATTGCAGTCTACCATAAAATTATAATCAGATACTGCTGAAATTGCATTTTCTTGTAATCAAGGGAAGTCTTATCTTCCATACGTTTATATTTTACGCATGATTCAGAATGTGTAACAAATTTAGTATAATATTTAACTTGAAACCTCTAGCTAAAGAAAAAGGTGAAGTTTATTTGCATATCAAAATGCATTAAAGGTTCTTGCTTGTAATGTTTTCTAAGGGCTCATTCTCTTTTCGTTTCATTCTTAAACTTGGAATTGTACTTTCGGATTTCATTCCATTCAGGTTGGATCTTTCGCTGTGTATATCATGAGACACTGGAACCTGACTGGCGGTGCCAAAGAAGAGCTACAAGCTGTAGTTAGATTTATTGCCATAAATATCTCGTTACTTAGCAGTGTTATGTTGTACATATGCTAAATATTGTGCATCTTAATTCTTGAAGGCTATTGGGGTATACTTTAATAAACGCATTGATAACTGGGCACATGTAAGTATTGGGATTTAGTTTCCGGACTTGCATTTCCTTAATTTTCCTTCTCTCTTGTTCGTGTTTAAGGTAATGTTGATGGTTTTGTTATCAGTTAGGAGGGTTTGTTGGTGGAGCTGCAGCGACTTGGTTTGTTGGACCTGCGTGGAAGGATGAGTCTGAGAACATCGACGGGCATAGAGTTTTTCGTAATAGGGCTCCTATTACTTACCTTCTCAACACAAACACAGAATATACAAATGAAGTTCATTGGTTCTGCCAAGACACCACTTCCTGAAACATTACTACCTTTATGCATGGTTGTGCACTTGTGCTCTCTCTTCTAAACAGATCAACACATACTTCATCAAGGAACTTTCATTTCATTTTATGGCACTCACAAATGACAAAAAGTTCAATCATTTTTTGTTTGTTTGTTTCAATGTCTACATCTACATGAGTCCCATACATCTGAACACTTCCCTTTGGGAAGAATCTATGCTTTCTTGTGCCATTTACAACAGTTGAAAGGCCTGCCACTTTTTGGCTTTGACCAACTATTCCATTTCATTTCATTTCTGTTTATTCATGTACATGTGTATTATGTTGCTTGGAGAAGAAGAAAACAACCTGTCAATCTTTTCCCGACTTTCTACCATATATTTGCTAGAACAAAACTGTGTATTGGAGTATCTTCATATCTTGCATGTCTATAGTTTGTAAGTTTCACCAACAGAGGTTATAGGATATGACTAGTCCAGCAAATCCTAGCAACCAAACTTGCTTGTTGAAAGGACTCACTGCCGAAGCTGCAACCAGAAACATAAGAGTAAAAATCAAGCTTGAGCGACAAAACATGGCCAATTGTCATCACAAACGTGCAACAAGATTAAAGAGCCATCATTTACCGAGTAAATGTGTTTAACAGACCACCACCAATCTAACAACGCAGAAAAACATTGCATGGACATGATAAACATACAGAAACATCATGTTATGAATGAGAACGTACCGGTTTAGAGAAGTAACTTACGTGATGCGGATGGGGCAGGTGATGGCGACACCAAACGCTCTACTCTTTCTTCATTGTACCCTGGGCCAGAACTATATGGTATAGGTGCCAATTCAGGTGTGGGACCCGTGGGAGGTGAGTAAGGAGCAGCAGCTCGGGGTTTAGAAGGTGGAGGAACAGTTGGGTTAGGACGAGATGTTGGTGAGGAACTAGGAGGAATCGCAGAACCACTATATGCACAAGGGGGTGGAGTATCGTAAATGTCAGGTGAAGGTGCTGGAGAATAAGTAGGAGAAAGAGTCGTATATGGGGAAGCCGATGGTTGTGGAGATGGAGATGGAGATGGGGGAGGAATTGGAGGGTTTGCTGTAAGGGTATTCTTTAGATAAGATGATAAACTGATGCTCTTCACTTCACCAAAAACAGTGTTGTCAAGGCCAAGATTCTCCGCAGGAGAGCCGGTGATTGTTTGAGCCAATTGCTTCAATCTCGGTGGCACAATGCTCCCTAGATCAGACATGATTGAAGCCTCAACTAAGACATGGCGAGCTACTGTTGAACCATCGTCATTGGTTAGTTGAACAAACACATTCTGCATGGAAAGGTGAAAAACACATCACTAAGCAGAAAATGGTGGAGTCGGGGTTCATACAATTTGTACCCAATCTTAAACCTAATGAAAGCTGGACTCACAAGTCATAAGTTATCAATCTATAGTAAATTTCAGGTAGAAAATGGTGGACCACAACAAACAATGCCCATATAAGTTCTGCTAAGATTAGGGAGACGGGTCTTGTACCTCATAAGATCTCAGACGCAAGCCCAACTTCAACTGTTCTTTGAACTCAACAAAATTGTCTCGTATTTCGGATATGGAGTTATTTAGAGAAAAGTTAAACATCATCTGGGGCATTTGCCAAATGGAAGCAGATTGCAAAGGAATCACAGTGAGCCCCTCTGGAAACTGCAGGATTTCAAACTTAGATGGTTGCTCAAAAATTGATGCTGTCAAAGTCAGATTGGACTGCTTCAGGAACACTTCAATCAAAGATGATTTCAGCACACTAAGCGACACTGGATTTAAATGATCACTTATTGGATCAGGAAGAACACCAAACACTACACGAGTCCAGTTGGATGCATCATGTTGGTGCATGGATAAGATAGCCACCTGTTACAAATAATTAGAAAGGACGGTTCAGTTATTAATTTATTATTGAAGGTAAACAATCAAATGCAAAAGCAGGATTTGGAGTAAAACCTTTGTATCTGGGAGACCTATTTCCTCGAAGATATCATATTCTAATCTTCTAATGCGCAGAACAAGCTGTGAAACTGGCATTTGGAGCTTAAAGGATGCTCGAACCACAGCTGAACAAGGAGAAGCAAACATATCAGTGACATATTGTGAAAACAGAACCAGGACAGTTCTGATTTGGCCAAAATGAATTCGTGAAACAAAATCACAACCTCAAATGCAGGGGACTCCTAATAATAGTATAGAATACGCCACAAAATCCGTTTGACTATTTACAAACTAATGTTTGGAAACTAACTATTTCTAAGGAGATGTTTGCTGGAGAACGAGTAAGAAACATTTTGTTAAGGTTAGGCCGCTATGAAGGTCACTGTATGGCATTCATATGACTATGTTCCATGAAAGCGTGTACGGTGCACTGTGGTTCCCAGTGATGTTTCACTTTTGTTAAGGACACAATATCTTAATATTGTTCTCACCACCAAACAAGTTGGTAAAAATAAACAGGTTAACGATGTCATTTGTGTAAAAGTTACAAGGAAACACTTGATCACTAAATTATCCATCTCTCAATAACTAGTGAATAATATCTATTATTTTACCCACTCTCTAGACCATACTGAGTCAACCCTATCCCATTTGCCGAATGTTGACTGGTTGGAGAGTAAGTCTTCATCATGGCAGATGCAGATCTGTTTCCAAAGTGATGCAAGTTTGTTTCATGGAGCACACAAACTAAATAAGGACAAGAACGAAAGGGGTGCCTAAGGATATGGAGGAACGGCTTAGGGTCTTCAAATTGGGTATATTGTGGAAAACATTTCAAACTATAGAGCCCTCTACTCAATCTAATTTTAGCTCTTTTTGGATTTTATTGACGCATTCAATGTTTTTCCTATCTTCACTTTACATTTATATACTTTTCTTCTCAGTGGTGCTATCTTGTATACATCTTTGTACTTTGCACCTCCTATTGGTGTATTTAATACATATTTCTTAAAAGGAAAGCCTTTCACAAACGGATTACTTTACCATCACTGTCAGCATCCAATACTAGAAAAGTTTTTATCTTAATCTTATAGTATAATAAGTATCTTCAGCTTATACCAATGCCTAACGAATTCACAGAACAACATACACAAGACAGCGTATGATATAAATATCTGATTCGGCTTTACTTCTATACCATTACCAAATATATACACATAGCCAACCAAGAAACAAATACTGGCAGTGAGCGGCTATCGAAAAACTACATCTCTTTGACGATGAAAAAGTTCTAGTATGTGAAGCATCCATCATTAATATTGCAGAAAGATAGCAGCAATTTATATTTAGCATCGTAGGTGAGTGTTGCATTTGCTCACACAAGAGCACACATCGATTAAATAAGAAACTCAAATTGGCCTTATGTAAAACATTAAGTCAAACAAGATGAGCTCACTCAATCACTCTCTTTAGTCAATCCTAATCAGAGCAATTTATATAAAGGAAAATATCGATTCAACAAAAAAGAAAACTAATTTATCCTCACTCGGGATTAATTAGAGTTGCACTTCATTTAACTGATAAGGGAATCGTAAGATCGAAAATCCTCAAAAAATTGAAACCCCTCGTAATATCAAATATCCATTTTCAAACAAAAGAGCTCCTATTGACCATCGGGAAATCTTCACAGAATAACTAGCAAAATAACATATACAAATCTGCTTAGATCATCAAAAACTCATAGTTTAGGAAACACAACAACCCAAAATACCATAGCTATGAGCTACCTTGTAAAATGCATCAGAAAACCTCAATTCCAAGGCATCAAATGAACACCAGCAACTCTAATTTCAAAGTGAACACCCAGACACAAACACAACTACCAGTCTAACACTACTGACCTTACTCAAAAAAAACTACCCATTTGCTGTGATCATCAAAATAACCTAAATTTAACACACCCATTTGCTCAAATCATCAGAAAACCCCAATCCCACAACAAAAACACACTCACCCAGATGCTGAAAACCCCAGAAAATCCCAATCAAACATCAAAACACTGAAACAAAGAAACTCACCACTCTTCTTCACTGTAGCTTTTGCATCAAACCCAGAATTCGTCTTGTGGAGAGGAACGATCCAGAAGATTCCAGAAGCCAAAAGCGCCAGACTGAGAATCAAAACGAAAAAGCACCTGAAACTAAACTCCTTCCTAATTCTTCCACCAAAAACCGACGAACACCCACCGCAGAAAAATCCAGAAGACCCAACAACCCTCTGTTGCTGCTGCTGTTGTTGCTGCAGATACAGCTGCTGATCAATCTTCCCCATTTGCAGAGCATCTGTGAGCGACCCTCAATTTCTATCTCTAAAAAGGCTCAAAATCGTAGCTTTAAATTTCGAATTCAATGATTCTGATGTGGAGGAGACAAGTGTTCACGGAGGAGGAGAAGCGGTATATTTTCGTGAAGCTGATTCACTATTACACATTACTGTGTAGCATTAAAGTTGGGATTTTTATTGCGATTTTGTTGGCTACCGAACGTTGAGCAGAAGCAAAGGTGAAAGAGAGAGCTGCGAGAAGAAGAGAGAAGTGAGTGTCAAGAGAATTGGGTATTTTTTTATTTATTTATTTGGACACTTTTTATTGTTTGGGATAAAACAAAATAATAAATAGAATATGGTATTGTATTTTTTAATTAAAAAATGTGTAAATGTTTGCACCACTATAAATTTTTGAAATTCCAATATGTTCCCTAACAATACTAAATTGGTCACTTGTGGACTACACTGCTTAGCTTTATCTTTTTGGATTAATGGTGATTCTTTTTTCTTTTTCTTTTTTTTTTCTCTCACTTATTGGGCTCATGGGTTAGGCTAAAAATGGAGTTGACCAACCTATAACTCCCACGTGTGCACCCTTAAGTTTAGGGTAAGAAAGAATATCAGTGCACTTCTATATATTTTATATTTGGGTTTCTTACGTATAGTTATCGGTGTTATCGATAGACACATATGAACTTATGTTTGACGATGTGAAACTATGTCACAAGACGATATTAAAATTCATATATATATTTATCGATGTGAATAAATGCATGTAACTTAAATGCATCGAGGAAGTTGAGATTATTGTAGTAGGTTCCCTTAACACCCTTCAAAAACACCATATAATGTTTCGTTGATTATTCAAGTATTATCAACTATGTCTATGTCAGGTGGTGAGAATATGTTCTTTTGATCAATCCATTTTGTGTTATAATCTTGTTGTTGTAAAAAATAAAAATAATAATAATAACTTAGTCTAACAAAAGTGAGAACAAAAAGAGCATTAAAAAATGGGAACAAAAAGAAAATCAAAAATTTTCTGACCCTGTTAGAGTAAAAATTAATATTGAGTTTTCGAATTGAAAAAACTAAAGGAAAAATGTACAATCTCTCATTTTCTCTGAAAATCCTAGCCGCCTTCTTTAATTCTTCATCTACAGCTTTTCTTTGAACCACCGCCGGTCTTTTTTGTATCGCCGGTGGTTCAATCTTTTTTTTT
>JAYMSZ010003028.1:0-11134 GCA_036897665.1 Pelargonium citronellum
AAATTTTGTACAAAATTTGGGACATTTAGCATTTTCCTATAATTTATATATGTGTGTATGACTTATTAATAAAATATCTACGTTAATTGTTTTACACATTTACATGATTAATGTTTAGATAATTGTATTTGAATTTTTATTCGGAGTATCTATGACGTTTAATTAGAACTTCAGTTCATGAAACTTGTTGAATTAAAATTGGTGTACTATGTTTATAAAATTTGTTACGTTTCATTTATTCGTTGCGTGTAGTGCATATTATGTTTTACTTTTTGTGTTGCACATTTATATTTTTCATATATGTTGCAAGAGTAATACATACTTAAATTTTAACAAAAAAACAAATTTAGGTTGTGAATCGAAAGTTTTGGCATTTTAAAATTTTTACGTTTGTACTATATACTCTTCGTGGGGATTTATTTTTTCCGTGGGTAAAATCCGATGGAAATGAATACGGGATAAAAATAGTATTTGCACTCCCTGTCCATACCCACCAATGGTATGTACTGAGCGGATTACGCGTAACATGTCAAAACACTGTAACTCGCAATTGACAAAACCGTTTAAAATTACAAAACTCATGAGTTATTCATAAATAGACGAGTAACCCGCCCATAAATACTCATACTCTTGTATACTTTTGAATATAAAATAGTTAGGAATATAAAAAGGACAAGTATCATAGCTAAGGTTTAGAGGGCTCCCATGAAATCTTGTACTATCCTCAGATTAAGATAGAAGATGCTATACACGTCGACACGATCAGCCAAGGTGGGACCCACCACCACCGCTTTCCCACCGTCAACTTTACTCTCATTTCAAATTCTACCAGCAATTAAATCAATATATATCTATTTCCACCGATTCCGAAAATAGTTCCTTTCTCTCAGCTCAGTCATTTCAGGGTTTTAGCCACCGAGTCGCGTTTCGGGTCCGATACCATGTCTGACGAGTCCGAGAATTCGGGTGTCACGTCCGAGTCGCTGATGGACAAGATTATTGAGAAGTTTCACGATGGAGATAGCTATTCCTCGTCTTCTTCTTCCGATGCGGATTCGGAGAAGTCGGAGTCCCCTTCTTCAGTAAAGGCCAAGGTTTATCGGCTTTTCGGGAGGGAAAAGCCGGTTCACAAGGTTCTTGGCGGTGGAAAACGTATGTTTGCTCGTCTTTTTCGAACTAGTGTTTTTTTAGTTCGTTTTGAGATCTAGTTGTTTTCTTAGCTTGTTAAGTTGATTTACAGTGACTGATTTGTTATCATTCTGAGAAGTGCTTGTATCGGATTAAAATTGATTCTGATTCTGGAAGCTATGGCGATTAGCTTTTGCATTAGTGATACCTTAGGGTTTTAAGACTATAAGATTCACTCTTTGAACATATCTGTTTGTTTTCTTTAATTTTGATTGCTGTTGAAGTTATAGGAGCAATTAATTAATTAATATTGCTTGATGTTGCATTGTTTGGTTGCTGAGAAAGTGATAAATCATGGGAAGCAAATTCTTTGTTCCTTGAAAATAGAATACAAATCATAAATCTGCATAAAGCTCGGTTTGTTTTTTCTCCTTTGAAGGATTGTTTGCTTGGCTCGATTAAACCATGTTTTGGTTGTGAACTGTATTTGGGGATTAATGGTGCAAGTAAAGAATGTAATCCTCAAAATTCTGTGAAGCCTGATAACTTCAGATTTAGCTCATTAATGTAATGAACTATCATTTATGTCTGTGCAGCTGCTGATGTATTATTGTGGAGAAACAAGAAGATATCTGCCAGTGTTATTGGTGGAGCAACTGCCATCTGGATTTTCTTTGAATTGCTTGAATACCACCTTCTCACCTTAGTGTGCCACGTTATGATACTTGCACTTGCAATCCTGTTCCTTTGGTCCAATGTCTCCACCTTTATCCACAAGTAGGCGGGCTTCACACTTTGCCCTCGGTTTAATCTGTTTTTCTATCTTTTACTTAACCAAAACGTATGCAGGTCTCCTCCTCACATCCCCAAAGTTCATCTTCCAGAGGAACCATTTCTAGAGCTTGCATCAGCTCTGACAATGGAATTGAACATGGTTTTTGCTGTTTTGCGAGACATTGCATCTGGAAGAGAAGTAAAGAAGTTTATAATCGTATGTTTATCAATATCATCTTTATTATTGATGTTGTGCGTATTCATCTTAAAATGCAAAGTTTTGGCAAGTTGTTTGATTCATAAGTACTAAACTATATTTTAAGTGCTTAGCATTGCTGGTTTGGGTTTCAGCGTCACTGTCACTAGCCTGAATTTGCATCTCTTAATCCTGCTAGTTTTAGCTATGTATGGGGGTGTTAAATCCAGAGCTCTAGTTTGAATAGTGTATTGTCTCTCTTGTCAGGTTATTGCAGGCCTGTGGGTGATCTCTATCGTGGGGAGTTGGTGCAATTTCTTAACACTATTCTACACATGTAATGAGCCTGAGAACTTTTGAAGTTGTGTTTCTCATTTGCTATTACTCATGAAACTTCAATTGACATTGTGTTCATTTGAATGCCAGGTTTTGTGTTGCTCCACACGGTGCCTGTTCTGTATGAGAAGTATGAGGACAAAGTTGACCCATTTGCAGAGAAGGCAACGATCGAGATCAAAAAGCAGTATGCAGTATTTGATGACAAGGTTTTGAGTAGGGCTTTGAGTAAGTTACCTAAAAGACCTCTCAAAGGCAAGAGTGCTTAGAGTGAAGGCAGTCTGTTTGTGGCTGACAGCAGACATTTAAAGTGGATGCTGGTTTGGATTGCATATGTGTTTTTTTGTGGTCTGTATTAATTTACGTGGCCAATGGATGCAAGAATCAATATCTACTGTATCAAATGTATGGGTTTTAGATTTGGATGAATTTGGTGCTTTATGGTTTTTGTTATAAACTTGGTGTTTTATGGGTCTTGGAAGTGGGTTGTACGTGTCCAATTTTGACCAGCAAGTTTTGTTTGTGTTTCTATATTGTTTTTACCATTTGAAGAGAGTTTGATAATGCTGTTGATGGCTGGGAATTGCTTACATTCAAATCCTACCAACTGAACATCAACTCATCCATTCTTGAACAAGTTCTTAATTTCTTATTGATTTCGATTTGGGAGGTAAGATTTGACATAATTATATATTCTGCATGATACTGATAGTGTATGCTTCAATTAGCAAGCAAACAAATTTAACCAGTAATGTCTTCTTGTTCACTTGTTCTGCTTTGGCCTTCTCTTTTCAAAATCTGAAAGAAAACTACTTGATTCGTGTGTGAATTGATGAGCCACTGCCAAGCAGTCAATTTGTTTTGGAACACAAACGTGCAACCACGTTATACATTACATAATTGTTATTTCATTCTGCATTATTTTTTCCCTCAGCTGCTAGCAAGGATTTTCTGTGCAACAATTGTCACAAAAAGGTGTACATAATTTTCTTCCAAGTAAAAACAAAAAAAAGTGCACAACTTTCTGCCCCGAGGAGGGGTTGTGTATTCCCATTGAAATTAAATGGATGAAAGAATTGATCAAAACAAGAATGCATAACTACAACACATGAATGACAATTATATGTACCTTTACACTACATATTTTCAGTATCTTGGAAGTAGTTTTGAGATCCGAGAATTACTCTCGGATGATGTGAGGGGAACTGTTGAGAACTCTGATTCTGAATGTTCGAAATGCATCGATCTACCGTGAGAAGGTGCTGCAGCTGAGTGACCACCTGCCATGTGTGTTCTCTGGTCGACCACAGCTTCTGTCGCCTTTTTATCATTAGGCACACCACCACCTTCAATTGCCTCTCTCTTCTCCCTTTCTTCAGTTTCTTTAAGAAGAAAATCAACCCACAAGTCTGCAAAGGACTGAGACAACAGAAGTGATTGTTAGATTTTTTTACTCATCATCCAAGCTGATTGGAAAGAACAATTTATTTGAGGCATGCAAATAGCATTGAACATTGACGTGTTGGGAAGTTATTACCCAGAAAAAACTTGGAACAAAACAGTCTAGAAGGTCCCAAGCATGGTATATACTATATAGTATGTTCAAATAAGATCGTGGGAGATATTTTAAGTGCATGTTTTTTACTAGTAATCTTTTTTTTTTTAATCTTGTCTCCCCTATTTTAGCAGCAAGGATAAAAGATTATTAAGCAATAATTAAACAATACCTCGCTTTCGGGATTTGCTTGCGCATCAGGCAAACTTCCTCCCAAAAAGCCACCAACTAGGCGGCCTGGAAAGCCTAACACTCCACGAACAACACCTTTACCCGAACCTTGTTGAGCAACACCTATCCTTTGCTTATCTTCATCCGAAAATCCCAGCATGCGAACCATAAGATCCAACACCTAGTTTCAGTATGAGGTAATAAAGCTCATTAGCCAAGTAAGGTTTAGAAAAAAACTACATAAATACAACGTAATTTAACCAGAATGGCAGAACATGAAGTAATATTCCTTTTCGAACACAATGAAGGGCGGGATGTAAAAACCACAACTAGCATAGAATTATGTGTCCAACTAATGATATGCTGACAATTACCACTTGAAAGCAATGTGCTGCTCATCTGCTATACGGTTTGCAGTCTGTTTACACCTAATCTTATCATTTCTTCCTTTCTAGGTTATTTTCTATACCTGATACTTGTTATGTGTGTTGGAACCTACTTTTGAGTGAACACAAACACTAACTTGGGGAGATGTGAGTCTGCTGCCCTTCCAAAGTGCAATAGAGGTCACCTACTTGGGCTATGCTATTTCCCAATTCGGGAAGATGTGAGACTGAGCTTCCAAAGAATTGGTCACCTAGGCTATATACAACACATCATTTGGATATTGAAAAAGCTATTTTTTTTTCGGAGGGGAACTTGTCTAGAATTTAGTTTCTCTTACAAACTCACCGCTATCTTTTTCCAACCTTTTCGAGATGAAATGGAGAGAAAAAAAAAAGAAGAAACAAATAGACAATAGAAAAACAGTTGTCATTTGACTACAATCAGTTATGCCAATCCTAGGACACAAGTTATTCAACATCTAAAATAGTTGGCTGTGAGATCCCCGTTAGAATCCAAAATTTAGGTCTCAGGCAATTTATTGTTGCATTAAAGCAACCATTATAATAGAAGAGAGTGTTTATTTTGATAGGTATCCGTAAAGAAACATATCCTTCAATTGAAGCATGATGTGAAGGAAAATTATAGTTCATTGAATTGCCATACCTCTTTACTGTGGTTTCTCTGGAA
The DNA here is from genome assembly GCA_036897665.1 of Pelargonium citronellum. NCBI lineage: Eukaryota > Viridiplantae > Streptophyta > Magnoliopsida > Geraniales > Geraniaceae > Pelargonium > Pelargonium citronellum. Next base: position 5,235 of record JAYMSZ010003028.1, read on the forward strand.
GTATGTCACCAGTAACTTGATCACAATGCGCCTGTCACCAGTCGTATACTTTTAAAACATCATACTTAACATTTTTTCAAGAAGCAAACAGGGCATCCGAGTGGTAAGTTGAAATAAGATTCACATCCAGTAGTTCAAGCATGCTAAAATCAATTAAAAAGTGAAGAATAATGCAAATGTGATAGGAAGGAAGCATGCTGCCATGTGGGATTGCAGTTTCATGTTATTAGACTGGCAAAAGTGATGGTGGGAGTTTAGAGGCAAAAGTGATATAGTAGTGTTGGAGAGGCAAACAATATGATGTAGCAGAAAGATTTAGCCAAATACCTCATTGTTAACTAGGTTCAATTGGTCCGTAGGTAGAACTGTGACTTAAAACTTTGCTAAAATTCAATACAATCTTAATTGGAACTTTGAACTGTTTTATTTGCAGAGTACCTTACTGCATGTGTCAAATGGTGAAAGATCTTTATATTAATAAAAACAAAGAGGAAAGCAAATGAGTGCTGGTCTTCAACATGAATTAATAATTATGACTAGAGAACAGAAGGAAAATGACAAAATAAAAAAATAATAATAATCACCAACAACCCCTGAAGAGAGGCTCGAACTTGAGACCTCGAGGGGACCAAGCACCTTAATAAACCATCTGCCCCAATGGTTCCAATTTATATGCATCGCCAATACAGTAATATCCACCACTGAAATTTTAGTCACTCACTAGATTCATTTTGTTTGTCATGCTGCTGAATTGAGATAAACAGATAATAAAATAATGGATACAGATAGGCGGCCCCATTCACTCACATATAGACCAGTATTAAGGAGCATAAGTTGTACCGTATAACATAGACAGACAGACAGAATATATTTAACATGCTCCTCAATTTGCATAAGAAAAATTACAAATTAGTCAGTGCATATAGGCTGCCTCATAGATTCACAAAAATGGTACTCATAATCAGAAATTCAGTATCAAGTGCCAAGGGATATAATTCATAACTTGAAGCTATACGCAGGAATTTTAATAAAGAGACAGACCTGTCAACAAGGTAATCTGAATCCAGTGACATCCTATTAAGTCTTGTCATGCTCTGCTCAACTGCACGGCGTAGTTTTGCATTGTCTTCCTCAAGCTTATTTACTCTGGCTTTCCCTTCCACTACCATCTTTTCAGTTTGTGAAAGCTTGGCCAAAATATCTTCTTTTTCCTTCGTTGATATCTCAGCCTTTTGATCTGCGTCCTGGTAGTAGATGGCATATGCAATATAAATCTCCAAGACTAGGAAAATATTGGGATTTTAGTGTATAAAAAACTGCTATTTCTCAAGTCATTGACAACAAAGCTAATAGAGATTCATCATGTAACACAACAGTAGAATGTATAGTTAAACACAATTTATGTTCTAATTAGTAATTCATTTTGAACCTAAAATTAGAACATAACTCATCAAGGAAATAATTTAATTGCACATTATCCTCCTAACCAGCATGGTTAAAGGTGTGCCTCATGCACAAGACACTCAAGACCAAGGAGCTGGGCATAGTCAGCAAAAGCGACATGTGGAAATCAAAGAAAGGCGTGCACCTACGACAGGGGCTCTTGGCACAAAAAGGACATCAAGCACATACATGCTCTCTTTTTTCTTGAAGTATTTTACAATAAGAAAGAAATATATTCAATTAACAAAAAAACGATAATTTAAATCTTAAGTACTTATTTTACTGGAGAAAGCTTTGTTTTCCTCTCTTAGCTGGGTAAGGCAAGCATTCTTCATCTTATCTTTCCTTTTTTTCTTTCATTTTTCTGCCAGAGTATTGTTTGTTTTTCCTCATTCAGTTATCACTTCTCTTTCCTTATTATTTTTATTTTTAACTTTTTCATATGACCTTTGCTTCTATTGTCATTCTATAACCAGATTCTCTATTGCACTTCTATCATTTTATTTTAGGCTTGATTATCAGTTGCTATGGAATCTGATAATTCTAGATAAGACCTTGCATGGAAGTATGCATATTTAGCAATTAGCAGACTGAATCGGAAGCTTTAAAATTACATTTTCAGACATTTTGCGCCTCATCATCATCCTCAGTGTGTACCCAAGTCTTGCGCCTAGGACCCAGGACCCCTAACTAGAAGTAACTAAAGCAGAGACCCATAAGAAATATGTAAATGGAGAACTTAACAAACTTAAAACTGACAGCAAGTTGCACACATGTCCATGATGATAACTAACCTTAAACATTACAAAAACAACCAAGCCATTTCATAAACAATGTTGGTGTCAACAACATGAATCCTCTAGCAAAACTCTTGAGGATCCGTTTCTCGTATTTTCCTCCTCCACTCGACCCTATCTAATGCTATCTTTACTGTTAAGCAAGTGTTGTCATGTCTTTTGTTACAATCACTAGAATCCCATTCTAGGACCATGATTATTAATATAAAAAAGATCAAAGGACTTAAGTAGTTGGGTTATTGACAATCAAGATATTTGAATAACTAAAAGTCTCGGATGAAAGATTGAGAAAAGGGAAAGAAAAAAAAACATATTTTGGCTTCTAGGCATCTATAGGAAGTTGCTGTAAGGTTTTGTGGAAAGAAGTTCTAGATTCTCATCAAGAACATTAAAGGCTAAAATCTAGTATGCATTAGGATTACAATAATACAGACGATTCTTAAATGAATAGTAATTAGGGTTTTTAAAGCCCTATTCGGCATCACATAAACATGATTCCAAGGACCCTAGTATTCAACACTGGTAAGAGAAACGCAATGTGAGAAAATTGAACCTAAATAAGAAAACTCGAAAGTCGCACTCATATTAAGGAAGTGAAAGGGAGTACATACTTTCAAAAGCTCAGAAAGTTTTGCTGATTCTTCCCTCGCCAAAGCTAAATCTCTTTGAACCCGTTCCTGAACATGAATAGAAATGAAAATGAAAATAAAATCAAACTGTGAAGACCATATATCCCCACTGCTTCATCACAAAAGATGGGAAGCTGATTTACCTTGGCATCAATTTCAGCATAGTACTGGCCAAGAGCAGTTTGAAGATTAAGAAGTTCAACATTTTTAGCATCTATTGTGCCCATCAGACTTGAAACTTTTTTATTTAGGACATCAATAGTTTCTTTAGACTTTTGAAGTTCATTTATATTGGCCATCCTAACATCTTCCTGGCTTGCAATAGCCTGCTTCAAAGCTTTCTCCAAATGCAATATTTGGGATCTTTGAATTTCATTAGTTTCTCGAAGTTCTTCTATGATTTTGCTGTCCTCATCCATTTTCTCAGATTCTTCAGATTCCTGTACCATATGGGCAGTAAGAGAATCATCATTATTATTATTTTGATAGTCGAGAATCATTATCATTATTTTGACTGCATATATTCTTCAAGGTTAGTAAGGAACCCCCATGTGGCATGTGCAGGCTCCAACATATGCACACACAGACACACACACACACACACAGAGAGAGAGAGAGAGAGATTTAAACAGTATTTAAAACTATTGGCATCCAAATTACAAGTCTATTAGAGCTCTATTATCTATAGTGACCAATTGCAAACTTTATCAACCACATATAATGCAATAGGACAAATATCCTCACTGCAGTAGAGATCTCCAGAGTAAGTGTAAACGTTTAACATAAAAAAATTCACACTAATTCAATTTACAATAATAACAAAGATGCTAAAACCTTTCAAGGACTGGCAGCTAGATTGACTCTGTTATAGGCACTGATTAATTCTTCGTTAACTAAGAACTAACAAATGACAAATTGTAAAAATAGCAATGCTACTTAAGACAGGTAAATCCTTAGGTGGTTGTATTATAGTCAGCATGCCATACAAAGATGTGAAACATAGTTGACACAGCTGAATAAAATAAGAAGAGTAAGGGATACACAACCTTTTCTAACAAATGCTGCTTAAGACGGAGTAATTCTTGAAGTGCTTTATCCTTTTCTCGGCATGCATCTTTCAAGTCCTTCTCCAATTTTTGCAAAGACAGTTCCATTTCTTCTTTACCAGGAAAACTTCCAGACGGATCGAGTTTCTGCATTAAGATAATCAGTTACACACAAGGAAGATTGATAGAAATGTTTTAATCATCCGTACAAATATAAAAAGAACATTTCCTAAAAGGCTATATGAGGTTCACCTCATCCAAACTACTTGGATGCCTATTCAAATTCTCTGAAATGATTGGAGATATTTTTGCCGTAGAAGAGTTCCTGCCCAGTTTTAAAGTAGATTCAAGTTCATTCCTCTCCATCTGAATCAATTGAGTTAGCATTAGACCACTTGAGGAGACTAAATTCATCATGATACAAATTGTTTTATATCACGTACTGCAAATAACACATTTCTACATTTAAGTGTTTAAGAAGATTAAAAAAGAAATTAAAAACACTACCTTAAGATTAGAATTTTCCTTTTCCAAAGTTGCAATAACTCTTTTCAACTTCTCAACTACATTATCTACATCTTCACCCTGCCTTCCATTCAGCTCCATCTGCAATCTTCTGATTTCTGATTGTTTTTCATTCAATTCATTACGTATTTTGCCCATCTCTGAAAAGGACTGCCCAAAGTAAAGAAAAACTCACATAAAGAACACATCAGCTGGAAAGCAATAACAGGTACAAAGAAATATATAAAATTAGTCAACTCAAAGAAATATATAAAATTAGTCAACTCAAAGAAATATAAATAGAAATCCCAACAGGTGTAGCATCACCAGAATGCTACAACAAAATCAGCAGAAAATGCAGAGCATAACTTTAGGGAAGGTACTACACATTCAGCAAAACATATGGTGCTATATTCAACATGCATGACATAAACATGTAGTTCGTAACAAGCTAAACACAACGTCCATGAATGTATGTTATAAGAAAATATTCCTGAAAATTCCGACCACAATCTAGAACCCTGTAACATGCTAAAATAGGCCACCAAACCAAAGTACCTTCATAGGAATATTTACAACAAACAAATCTATTAAATTTCACAGAAGAAATGTACCATCTCAGTTTAGCAATGTCTTTTCCTCATTCAAATTGCAATGAAATGTAGTAGTCTTGGAAGACTACATTAATCATTTACTCTGAACAACAAGAACTTACTTTTTCCTTGTCCATTTTTAGTGATTTAAGCTCCTCCTGCAAGGATTCATTCCACTTGTGTTCTTCTGCAAATTAAAATGAACCAAGGAAAAAAAGAAAGACTTAAGATGACTCGCAGGAGCAACCATATTGGATTTACAATGTGGGAAAAACTACCTTGCCATTTCTCTAGTATATTTGCTGACTTATCACGTTCCTTTTGAAGTTCCATCTTTAGTTGCTTCATTTGTAACTCATGAGTAGCCTGTGCTGCTTGCAGAGACCTGTTTTTTTCGTCTAGCAAATCTGCAAGCTCCTAGAAGGCATTTCAAATATCCTTGTCAAGCTCATTCAGTACATAATTTTTTTTTATTTTTTTACTAAGTGACGGGACAGCAGGCCTACAAAGACCAGTGTTTCTCACCCAAAAAAAAAGTACAGAAAAACATTGTAAAAAGAAGATAAAATATCCATTAGCAATACAATGAGAAGGAAAGAAGTTTAAGCATTGAGCACTTCACACCAAAGGTTATATACATGCTAACTTTGCAGACCATGGTTGTTAAATCGGGATTCATATCGTGAATCGGGAGAGGATTTTGTGAATCGTGAATCGGATCGAATCGGAAGATTCAAACATATATGTATAATAATTTTAAATAAATTTTTATAGGATTAATATACTAATAGTTATAAAGAAGAACCTTTAAAAAGGAAAGTTATGAATAAGAAAATTAATAAACAACTAAAATGTCCTTCGGAAAAAAAAAAACAACTAAAATGAATC
>JAYMSZ010003029.1:0-11133 GCA_036897665.1 Pelargonium citronellum
TAACACATTAACAATCAACAATAACGATTACTATTGGGACAAAGTTGCAAATAATGTAAAGTTCAAGGACACAAATAAGCAATACAGAAAAGTTAGTTTTTCCCCCAAAATTCCTGCAATTGAGCTCCAGTGGTTGCTCGGCTTCTCTTTCAAAATTCTCCGCCACCAGGCTCGCTACTGAGTCTCAAGGCACGCTACTGAGTCAACTCGCGAACTCAAAAATCAAAATCAAAATCATACTCTAACTCGCCAAGAGAGGTAACACTTTCGATTCCCAGTCCATATTTTGATCGTTCCTGCCTGTTTGGTTCCCCAGAAAATGGAAGAAAACTTGGTGCTTCTTCTAGGTTAGGATTAAGTAGTGCTATTTAGGATTTGAGTTTTTTCTTTCTCGTCTCTCTTATTTTTTTATAGCTCAGCAGCCGTACGTAGTTCGATATATATATTTGTGAACATTTGGTTCTTATGCTGATACAACTAATCTACGGTTTAATCAGATTATAATGTGATTATTTATATATCATCAGAAGCATAAATACTTAGTGTGTGAGCCTTGTTCATGATTATTTATTGCATGGGGCTTTACTTGTACTCCTTTTGGTTACATGTTGAACTTAGTGAATAATAGATAAATGTTTTGTGGGATCAATTGTGTAATCAAGAAATGATTTAGTTCGAGTCCGGGAGCTTTCCGTGTTTGAACTTTGGACATCAGAGTCAAGTCCGGGCATTGGACATTGCTATTTGCTTGCTTCGAGCATTTATATTTTTCTGCTGTGCTGTCCTTTTTTCGTAGGTTTAAACTTTAAAGGGGAAGGAGTTCTTCAGTATGGGTGACTTATCAAGGTAAGATTAGCCCTTGACTTCTGTTATTATCTTGACAAGTCGAAGGAAAAGAGATGGAATTTGACTTAAAATTCTTGTAATATTTTGTTGACTAGTATTAGATGCACATGTTAGTGGATATTAGGAAGGGTTCCTAAATTTTAACCATTGCCTTTTGTGGTTGACGGACACGGATTTGACATCCAGGCTTTGTGCTGCGACAATATTGGAAGTTGTATTCGCGGAGACTTATGCTATGTTGTTTCTCAAATAATTTTTAGTTCTAAGAGTTATTTCCTGGTACCATCTTATCTTTGAATGATTTTGTTTGGATGACCATTTGACAGAACCACATGTGGTGGCACGTTTGATGGCCAATGTGCTGAACTTTATGCTTCAAGTCTACAACTTTTTTGTTAAATATGGAAGGAAAATGTTGGATATCTGTTTAGTTTAAATAGATAAAGATAATGTGAGGAATAGTCTAATGTCGATTGTTGACTTTTTCAATAATAAATTACTTAGTAAAATTTCTTGAAGTGTCATCGCCTGGAGCACAACTCCTTTCTATGCCGTATTCTTTTGTCTTCTATACTGTACATATATACCTTTTACTTGTACAATTGCTACCATTTGACGTATTCTGTTAATCACTAGTATTTTGTTGGATTTATGGTTCAGCTGGATTTGGGATCTGGATTGAAATGAGGTGTCTTTTAACCTAGAATGCCCTAGGGAGAAACTTTACTTGGTTTAAAATTTCCATGAAGACAGTGGCATCTATTGTTTTGCCATAAACTTAAGAGGAAAGCAATGTGTTCATCCTTTACCTATGAACACCTCATGTTAATTATCTAATGCAAACACTTATGCATTTTAAAACATCGGGGTTCCCATGTCCATCTGTGCACTAATTTGTTATCATGTTATGTTGGCTGAGAGAAATTTAAAATAGGTTATTAATGTCTATTCTAATTTTGTGCACCTAGAAGGTACCTTACCCTGTGCAATTCAAACCTTACTGTGTATAACGATATAATTTATCAGGGAGGATATCAGTAGTACACTTCGGATACTTGTTGCAACAGATTGCCATTTAGGCTATATGGAAAAAGATGAGATAAGGCGCCATGATTCATTTCAGGCATTTGAAGAGATATGTTCAATAGCAGAGGAAAAACAGGTGATGGTCACTGGCTCATGAATTCTTTTACTAACTGACACCTAATCTCTAGCCGAAGTGTCAGCATTTTACTTTTATCTGTTTATCATGCCGCATCTCTGCTTCCAAATCTGTCTTTTTCAGATTCATTCTTCCTTATACTTCAAGGAATAATTGTAGTGCTTCACTTTCACATTGTTGGCCATTTATGTATTTTGACATTCATAGAGTGCTTACTGAGTTTCAAACAAGTCAAACTGTTTCTGTGTACTGAGTGCTTTCTGGTGCTAGGTGGACTTCATACTCCTCGGTGGTGACCTTTTCCATGAGAACAAGCCCTCAAGGTCAACTTTAGTTAATTGCATTGAAATTCTCCGACGGCATTGTCTCAATGATCGACCAGTGCAGTTCCAAGTTGTCAGTGACCAGACTGTGAATTTCGCTAATACGTAATGACTTACTACGCACTTAAGCTGCATCATGCTACGAGAAATAGTCTTAGTTTTCTTTTCTTCTTGTCTGGACTGATTAAGTTTCTAGAACAGGTCTCATTTTTTTTCATTTATTGGTTGCATTAGTTTAACTTTAGAAATTGTACCAGAGGACATTCTTCTTCTGCTTTTATGCAGCATATTTTCGATTGCTGTCCTTTTTTTTTTTTGTAGCTTTGTGGGAATTGATGATTATTAGTTTATTTCTCTTAATCCTGAACTTCATAGAAGATTTCTCCCCTTAAGTCCAAAAGTTAAACTTCTATGCGTCCACATGTATGTTTGTATTTATGTATACATCCTGTCGATTGGATTTATTTTCCAGGATGAAGAAGCAACTATTTATTAGTCCATTTGTGACTTTCAAAAATAATTATTCTATTCTATTTTATTATTCATGCTAACAGGTTTCTTTTAACAGGTTTGGTCATGTAAATTACGAAGATCCTCACTTCAATGTTGGCTTGCCAGTTTTCACTATTCATGGAAATCATGACGATCCTGCTGGAGTGGTATGGACTTTGGCAGAAGCCTTTTTTTTTTCCTCTTTCTTTTATTATATTTTTTTGGGGTCTATTTTAACCCCTTTCTTATATCTTGAGCATTGAAGAGTTTCAAGCTTTCTTTGGCCCAAATCTGTTTATGGGAGATGTAACTTCCCATTTTATGCGTTGCTGAAACTTTGATTATGCTGCTAATGATATATTTCTTATTGAAAATATCCTTACAACTATACTAGGGGTTCAATACTCCTTGTGAGCATAAGCACCATTCTAAGCTTGTAACTCCTACATTGATTATTTGATAGAGGGAAATTTAGTTTGAGATCTGCTTTCAGGAACTGACTGACATAGTCAAACGTATCATGTGATGTACTGTTGTGTATCGAAAAATTAGAGTTTAATCACAAAAAAGGAGGCTGCAAAGAGTAGTAGGTTCCTCCCCAAGGATATGCAATTCAAAGGAAAAATTAAAAAGCAAGTATTAAGGGGTAATTGGTTTTCTGTGCATCTTTGAAGACTAAAAGCTTATCTTTTCGCTACTAATCTATAATTTTGTTATCCAAGCGTATGATGAAATTCTGACCATTGTTGTTAAAATTCTGAAATGCAATTCTCTGTCTCCCTCAACCTTAGAAGTTTGTATTTATTTATTTATTATTTTTTTAGGCTAGATAATGGCTTCATTGGATCTGATACTGGTGTAGTGGATTGGGATAAATTGACTTTCCTACCCAAATGAATTCTGTTTTTTGTCAATTACTAACTTATAGGGTATTGATGTTCGTCCTTCCTCTTGAAGTATGCTTTCCTTCAGCAGTTCTGGATAAAACGAACTATGTTTTCCTAATGATGACAGGACAACCTATCTGCTATTGATATCCTTTCAGCATGCAATCTTGTGAACTATTTTGGGAAAATGGTGCTTGGGGGGTCTGGTGTTGGTCAGATCACTCTCTACCCTATTCTTATTAAGAAGGCACGTGAAAAGGTTAATTGTTGTCTATATTAGTCTATTTGTTTCAGTCATTTAATATTCCTTGTCAATTGTAGGGTTCAACAGCTGTAGCTCTTTATGGGCTTGGGAATATTAGAGATGAGCGGCTCAATAGAATGTTTCAGGTACTTTCTGACAAATTCTCTTCAAATTTCACTAACCTCGAAGGCATTTACATACTTACAGTTTTTTTTTAATTGTTATTAATTTCTCAGACACCACACGCTGTACAATGGATGCGACCTGAAGATCAAGAAGGGTCTCAAGCGTCAGATTGGTTCAATATCCTGGTACTTCATCAGAACAGGTTGTGTGTATGTGCGTGCACCCAAACACATTTTTCACAATATTACATTATGTGAACAAAATATCTTGTATGGAATTGTGTCTAACTTAGCAATTGGGCTTTTACACAAAGACTTTAGATTCATGTGATTTCCTATGTTTCCTTCTAATATGTTTGCAGAGTAAAGGCAAATCCTAAAAATGCAATCAATGAGCACTTTCTCCCCCGCTTCATGGACTTCATAGTGTGGGGGCATGAACATGAATGCCTTGTTGATCCTCAGGTCCCTTTAATTCTTTCAATTTGTTCACATATATTTAGTGTCTTTTACGTTCTACATCTCTTCTGTGGTTCTTCCATTTTTTAGCCATCTCACTGACTTGAAGGCAGATTTTGATTTTGGCAGGAAGTTCCAGGGATGGGATTTCACATTACGCAACCAGGTTCTTCAGTCGCAACATCACTGATAGATGGAGAATCAAAACCAAAGCATGTACTCCTCTTAGAGATAAAGGTTATTGATTGGGAAACCTTGAATATATAAGAACCGATTCTCACTTTTTTCGGTTGTGAATCTCACATTATTGATATGGTGAGGATGCATTATACATAGGAAAATCAATATCGCCCAACCAAGATTCCTTTGAAGTCAGTGAGGCCTTTTGAATATGCAGAGGTTAGTTAATGCCATCTTGTTGATTGTTTTTTAGATTTTTCATGAAGTTTAGTCAGTTTTTATGATGCAGATTGTACTGAAGGATGAATCTGACATTGACCCCAATGATCAAAACTCAATTCTTGAACATTTGGACAAAGTGGCAAGTCTTGTTCTCGCTTTGGAAACAGCTCACTTTTTCCATCTAGTTTATTATTACTAATAGTGCTGCTCTTACTATTTATTTTTTAATCTCGATGTACATGTAATAATTTGAAACTGTTTTAGGTCAGAAGTTTGATAGAAAAATCTAGCAAAAAAGCTGACAGCAGATCAGAGCTAAAGCTTCCGTTAGTCCGAATAAAGGTAACTCATGTCTTTGTTTTCAGATGGTGCTATGATGAAGGTGATACAGATTATTGTGTTGGAACACAATTCATGTCGCAGCAGCTCCCTTATCCCATGTTTCACCTTTGAGTCGTTATGCATCAAGCTTTTTGGGGACTATCTATTCCCACTAAATCCTTCACAAACTAGTGTTTTTATTTATTTATTTAGCTAAGTGTATTGGCATATTACATCTTTTAATTTTGGGACACTGAACTTGAACTGAAATGTTCGTTTCTACTGGCACATCTTTTATCTTCCTTGTACGTTAAAGCCAATTAGTTTTCTTCACCATCTCCCTTTATCTCCGCATATTCGCAGCCTAAGGAACAATTAACTTATCTGACATCAACCTCATTTTGGTTGATTATACATTCTCAACATTCCTTAGCGTCAAGTGTAGGTAGCCTTATATTCATGTAGAGTGTTACCCTTTTGTGGTCTGTTCTTAATACATTACCTTTATCTATGCATTTTTTTGGGGTGTATTTGAATGGAAGTACAGCACGTTGGACTATATTGAACTTCTACTCTATAGTAAAGGTGTCGTTTGCTTTTCTGATGACATGAACGTTAACTTCTCTGGTTGAACTTTGCAGGTAGACTACTCTGGATTTATGACTATAAATCCTCAAAGATTTGGACAGAAGTATGTGGGGAAGGTACCTTCAGTTCACCACTGATCTTTGATAATGAAATACTGATTTTTGCAAGTGCAACATTATATTTAATAAGTATTTTAATTTTTAGGTTGCTAATCCTCAAGACATTTTAATATTCACAAAGGCTTCAAGAAAAGGTCGGACTGAAGGTAATTTACAATGTCTTATAATAACTTGTTTGAATTCTTACTTATATCCTTAACCTCTACTTTGTCCAATTTACAAAAAGCTGGACATCATGAGTTCTTTATCCAACCAGCCAGTTTAATAGTGCTTATAGTTATAGCCAGAGAGTCTTAAAATATAAAGGTTTCATTTAAGTTTCACTTAATAATGCTGCCCTGAGTTATAGAAGTTTTGCTGGGACATTTCTAACCCTGTATACCTTCTCCTTACTAAATGGCAATGTTCTCACTGTACCTGTGGATTGACCTTAAAGCTGTAAGACCAGTTGATAAACTTTGTTTAAAAGGGCGCAAATTGCATTTCCTTATATGATTCCAGAAACTTTTTAGTTTACATTTTGAGGATCTGACCTTTCCACACACCCTCATTCTAGTCTGAAAGTTTAAAGTTAGTACTGTGGAGGCACCCTTTTGTAGCAAGATTCCACTCACATTCACATTAGAATTTAGTAAACTCAATATCATGCTTTCTGCTGTCATCTTAATGTTTAGCAGTTTAAAGCTTAATGCTCAGGTAAAAAGTCCCTTCTTAAAATAAACAAAACATTTGGATTAAGCTGGAAGGATAATTTTGATCTGAAACAGAAAAGTAAAAAAAAAAAAAAGAAGGGAAAAAGCTTACATGATGACGACTGGCGACGGTCGTTGTTGGTCATTGAGGAATACAATTCATGATTTTTTATGGTCAGTGGCCACTGAGATATTTTTTTACTAAAAGATAATATATGTATAATGGCCACCCCAGATGTGTGGAGGAAGGACTCTACACAATGGGAGGAATACTAAACACCGTTTCCTTGTGCTTCGGCCTCTTTTGCAAGGATGCTTTTCAATTGAAGTAGTGAACTTAGATAATTTCATTGTTAAATTTTGCTGCCACATGAATTGATTGTTTAATATTGTATTTGGAATGTTATGGTAACTCTGGTGTTGTTGTTTGTAGCTAAAATTGATGATTCTGAAAGGCTTCGTCCTGAAGAACTGAATCAACAAAACATTGAGGCTCTAGTCGCTGAAAATAATCTGGTACTGTGTCATTAAGTTCCTGATTCCAATTTCATAGAGAATTTTTACAGCACAGCTTGCTTTAGTTAGTTCGTATATTTCCATTGGAAAATGGATGGTGATACTATAAGTTATGTGTTTGTTAGATATTTAGGAACCTTTATTATGTCTTTTGCAGTTATAGTTTTCAATTACATAGTAATACAAGGTACTTCTAGAAAGTACACATTGGTGTTCATATGATGACCACTAACAAAATGAAAGAAATTGCACAGTTCTATTTGGTAGTCATAATAATGGGATATGGGAGATTAACTAGGTTTAATTTTGATCGTAGAAGTCCAAAAAATGTGCTGCCACTAATTTTGAGTTGGGAACACTTGTCTTTATTTCACTCTCTTACTTCAAGGCTCAAGCACTGTAAATCAAGTATATATCAATGAAAAATGGAGAAACATCCCGCTTTAGATCTGAATTTATTCCTTATCAAGACTTCTTGCTTGGAGGTTCAATTAAATCACTTGGGCATTGCAAATTAGATACTGAAAATAACACGGGTGCTTATAGAATCAGTAGCTTGACAAGTTTTGTTATTTTATTCCTTATCTCCTCATGCCAATTTCTAATCTTGCAGAAAATGGAGGTCCTTCCGGTCAATGATTTGGATGTTGCATTACACAATTTTGTTAACAAGGATGACAAAATGGCTTTTTATTCTTGTGTTCGATACAATCTTGAAGAAACGCGTGTAAGTATTTTTTATTGTGTGTGTGTGAGAAAGAATAATGCAAAACAAAATTGCTAAGAATTTATTTGGTTTATATGACTTCTGCAGAACAAAATTGCCAAAGATTCAGATGCTCTGAAATTTGAAGAGGAAGATTTAATTCTTAAAGTTGGAGAGTGCTTAGAGGCAAGTAGTTCACATTTGTATTTACATTCTTGATATTTGTTTGGAGGCTAAGATGTGTATTTATAGTCAAATTGTTGCAAAGGAGAATATTTTACGTATCTGGGGAAGTAGTATGTTTTAATTGGGGTCTGATGGAGCAGTGCTGTACCTAGCATTCATCCATGTCTTAAAATATTCTTGGGATTTAGTTTAGCAAAGTTGCAGCTTAATTTTATATACTGAGTTCTGGGATTGTACGTCTCATATCAGAGAAAAAGCGTTCCAAACACCTTGGGCTTTTGTAATTTTCATAAAATAAGGCATTTCAGAAGTGGGCAAGTAGTTGGAATCTAGGTTATATGCAGAAGTACTCTCTCTCTCTCTCTCTCTCTCTCTTCTTCCTCTTCTCATTTAGGGAGGATTTTTTGTCTAGATGTCCCGACAGTGCAAGGTTTATTTGATCTCTGATATAATACTAAATATATTATTTCAGGAGCGTGTTAAGGAAAGGTCTCTTCGCTCTAAGGACAACCCACAGTTCACTTCCAGTTCACAAGCCTTGGAGGTAAACCTAATCCTAGTTGCTTGCTTGACACAAATTTAATTAGTTTAACATGTTTGGTAGTTGGTATGTTCTAACCATTGTCTTAAATTATCCCGTTTTGAACCACTGTCTCTGTTCTAAGCTTATATTCTGAACTGTACAGGATATCAGTAGTAAAAGTACTACAGGAGTTGGAAGTGTTGTTTCCTTCAGTGACGATGAAGACACAACACAGTTATCTGGCTCTAAGACTGCCACCAGAGGTCGGAAAAAGTCTACAACAGTTTCTAGGTCATCTCAAGGTGCTTTGGCACAGGATAAAAGTAAAACTTCTGCAAGGGGAAGAGGTAGAGGTAGAGGTAGAGGCTCTAGCAACTTGAAGCAGACAACTCTTGATGCCACTCTAGGATTCCGCCAATCTCAAAGGTTACTCCATAATCATTCATATTAAATATATGCAGTTTTTTTTTCCTGCATCTAATCAATAATCATTATTTCATTATGAAGTTAAGCAATTGTCGGTTCTATTGAAGAGTCTCAGGTAGTTTTCTTACTACAGGTCTGCATCAGTTGCTGCATCAGCTGCAGTCCGAAATCTCGTGGATGAGGAGGATAATGTTGAATCTCCTTCAAGTGAAGAAGCTGAAATTAATGAGGTTGATGATAGTTCGGTATGAACCGCCTTTCTCTATCCTTTATATTGGCATTAAGTCAGCATTGGCTATCTGTTTTTCTTTTCTTTTTAAACTGTCTTTGTAGCTTTCAAATGCTAAGTATGGCATGATTAAATGGCAGGAGGTACACATAAGAATTCCATTTTCCTATTTAAACCTTGAGTTCTCCGTATGACTTTGATTTTTCTTTTGATCTGGTGACAAAACACATCATCATATAGTTGTTACATGCTTATTTATTTTGCCTATTTCCATTGTGGCTGTGGGACAAACTTGTCGTTGTATTTGATCTAATTTATTTCCACTCTTAAAGGAAGAGGATGGAAATCTCCAAAGCATAGGACGCAAAAGAGCTGCTCCTAGGGGTAGAGGTAGAGGCTCTTCGTCAACTTCTAAACGGGGAAGGAAGTCAGATAATTCTTCAGTTCATAAAATGTTTATGAACAAAGATGATGATGACGATGACGATGATGACATCACAAAGAAATTAAACAAGCCTCAACCTCGGGTTAGTGTTCTTTTTCTACTATATTTATATTTAAGCGGCCTTTTTCTGTCGAAGGAAAATTATGATAGAGCATGTATTCCTACATGTTTCTGTTGAAGCAATGGTTCATTGTATTTTGATGGGAACACAGCTCATTCTCTTTGAGAGTTGTAAATTAACTGTGTCTGTCTTTTCATCTGTTGTCTTTTTCACCTTCGAAGTGGCTTGTGACCGTGTAACAACAATATTATAGAGAATTATTCTTATTCTTATTTCTGCAAATCCAAGTTCAGATGTCGAAATTTGGTTGCAAGATTTGAGGGACCTCCTATTGATAGTGCCTGTCAACTCATAAATTTTGAGATTCCATGTGTTGTTACATTCTAAGTTTAGAACAGTGCATTGTTATGTAAGTAGAACTGGAAGACATCTACTTTTTTGTGATCTTGTAATTGGACCTGACTGCTTCTATCATTCTTTGTAGGTTACGAGGAATTATGGTGCTTTAAGAAGATAAGATTAGCTTAATGGCTTCCCATACTTCGAGTTTTGGTGAGACACTTGTATTCTATCAGTAAGACGGTCACACCTTATTGTATGGTTCATAGAACCATTGCTTCTGGTGCAAAACGTTGTCAATTAATCATGTAATGATCGGTCTGTATTTGCAGAAATAGAGAACAAAAAAATGCGAGTAATTACCAATGAGAAATGGTGCTTGAATCAGTTTAAGAGTAGTGAGAATTTGAAACTTCAAACTTTTTTGAAGTGTCAGAGGCTGAATTTTCTTGTAGAAAAATCTGAATTTTAGGAGGCATGACCAATCTTTGGATTACCATTTAAGGGCTTACGTTGGCCTTTGAAATGATGTCCTCCACAATGGTTGCAAATCCAGGGTTGTTTTTCCTTTTTCAATTGAATCAGCATGACTCAATTTGAACATTTAAACTACTAATATTCAGACTTTATTTTAATTTATTTTATCAACAAGCAATACTTAATTTATAATCTGAAAGACAAAGTACTCCGAGCTACATTGATGATGAGAACTAATATTTGGACTCTTGTGCAAGATTGTTTCTCCAAATTACCAATAAAAACTTTAGGGGTAATTATTAATGGACTCCCTATGCTTAACATGTTTTTCATCTGGAACTTTAAGTGTGAACTTTAGGTTACCTTGTGGTTTCAAAATGTTGCACCGTCACTAACTCCGTTAGTTTGACATAAAAAACGATTTTACCCTTATTTTATCTTCAAATTTTCAATTCATGCCATTGAAGAAACCCAGAAATTGTTCATCGCCATGTGTGAGCCGTATCACCGCTCAGTCCCGGCGGAGGCGGCGGGGGACGGGGACGTGGCCCGGGGGAAGCCTGAC